>CM077258.1:9875000-10035000 GCA_039654775.1 Spinibarbus caldwelli
TATAAAAAATTGTACACTTTTTTTCTAAAAAAAAAATAAATAATAAAAATAATAATAATTTCAAATGACATTGCATTGATATTTATTGTGAGATTTACTAAAGATTACATTTGACTTTAATATTATTAAAAATTATTATTGTTTTTAAAGACTAGCTTTAAAACAATAATAATTTAAATTATTAAAATTTAAATAGCAAAGGTAATCTAACCGTAACAATGTGGGAAAATGAGAATGCACAATTTATTATCCATTAGAAAATTTTCAATAAAAATACATAAATGGTACCGATATATCATATTTCCTTAGTTTAAGATACATCCCACATCAGCTAGTTTGTGCCCTGCCTACCTATTAACTCATTCAATAAGACTTAAATATATAACACGAGCATATTTCTTGATAGCCTGCTGAAAAATTTAATTCCAAACCAACGTCTACAGGAGAAAGAATTCTGTGCGCAAAGAGCATTTTTCTCTACTATTCTCAAATCAGTTTGAGAAGACAATGTGCTTCTGAGAAACATTTGCAATGCCACAGTGGGAGGCAACCTGAAATCTAATGCAGAATGTAATTTAAACCTACACTGAAGTTAAAAGGGCTGTAAAGAAACTTAACTACTTTTTAATGAGAGGAAAAACCATGTACGAGACAGGATTGTGTCCGTTTCTAGCTGGCTATGCATTGTGAGTGTGAGTGTTTTTCACAAAACACCTGGTTTGTGCGGCTCTCCGGCTCTTTTACAAGCAGTGAGTCACAGAAGCGTGAAGCACCAGCAGATTTTTATACCGACACTGCTGACCATACATCAACATGCAGACGCAGCAAGCCTTTCACTGTACACGGCCTCTCTGTGTGTGTGTGTGTGTGTGTGTGTGGGTGTGTGTGTGCGGATGTGTGTGTGAGAGAGAGAATGAAAAATACATGCACATAAGAACGTGTCGCTCTCCTCCGCTGTTCACGCCTCAAGAACGTGTATGAAATGAGAAAGAAAGAGATAGAACCATATTATATAGTGACACACTCATTACTTAAAGCAAGCCTATAGTTTTAATGAAATTCAAGTGTATGTGAGAATATGAGATAATGATGGTACTGTTGTGCTCATATGTTAACATTTGACTGGCAGAATCTGAAAAATATTTGGTATGATCTAGCATTGCGTTTTTACTGTGCTGGAGAATCTACATAACTGATATTTAAGCATATCCCACAAGACATCTGTTGCCTCCTTTTATGATAGTTGTGTATGAGTGCCTTAGTTGTCATGAGCAGCAAAGCTGGACCTCAGCATCACTGAGCCAGTGTGGTTGAGAGTTCAAACATGCAGAGCACACAGAAAAACCAAAGAACTTACAGAACCTGGAGGCTTTCTTTCAAAAACAGTGGGCAGATTCTCTGCTCAGTACAAACCTTGTGCACAACTATCACAAAAAACATCTTGTAGATTCTTATGAGCAGAACCATATTTTTTTGGGGGTGTATTAATGTTTAACATGAGGATGAGAAATGTTTGAAGGAATTATTCTTACCAGCGCTTCTGACTGGCAAAACAAGCTTGCATAACCCAACATCTAACCAGCATAAACCAACTTTTAACCAGCACCTTACCATTATAAACCAACATAAAGCAGCATCTAACAGCACAAACCAACCCCCAACTAGTAAACCTGCATTTAGCCAGCATACAAAATGTTCAACCACCGTAAACCTGCATTTAACCAGCATAAAAAGTGTATAACAACCTGCATTTAACCAGATTAAAAATGTCTAGGCAGCATAAACCTGCATTTATTATTCATAAACCAGGCTGGACCTGCATGGAAATTAATTCTGGTCTAAACTGGTATTGTCCATCATAAAGGACATTTCTAGAGCATTAAAGTAATGGATATACTCCATGTTCAAGCTACAATATCTACAACTGTATAAAAAAAAAAAAAAGTAACTGATGTATTTTTTACACAGTACTTTCAGCAATGTCACACCACAGTTTCACATTTCAAAGACAATGCATAAGATTCATGCGTGGGGAAAAAGGACATTCTTGTCTTGCTAGCTAGTTTTGCTTGCTCATGTTGCCAGTCTCACAGTGATCAATACTGCCCACGGGCCAATCAGAACACTGCTCAATGACAGCGCAGCCATCGCAACTTCTGAAATTAAATTACATTATATTTTATTACAGACAGCCTCTTACATCTCTGTCAATGATGCAATTGATTATTAAAACATAAAATATTCATATTTGGGAGCGGTATCAATTTACATCAAAGAGACTTGTCGGATCATTTTTCAAATACAATGACCAATAGCAGACATCTGTCACAGTGGGGTAATGAGGGGAGAATACATTAAACTAGTTTACATTTGTGTGATTACTGCATAGAGGTTGATTCATGTTATCCATCAAACAGTCATTACTGTGTGTGCATGCAAGCGTGTGTGCATTTGTGTGAGTGCTTGTTAATTTGTCATTATTGCATTGCAATTGTAAAAATACGAATCAGCAAGATTCTGATGGGGTCAGAACGCTTTAATGATTGAAGTCAAACATTAACTTTCAATTTTCTATAGGCAAACAGGTCAATGGGGCTATGTAAACAAAATATTTTAATTAAATATATTAATAAATAAATATTACTATATATTATTGTTGATATTATTAGATGATGCAGAGTACATAAAGTTCCATAAAAACTTACCATCATGTACAATTTTTTATCACCAAACAAAATTTTTTCTAATGTATCAGCTTCAATGTAATTATCACAATAACAAAAGCAGTCAAATGTCAAAAGAAATGACAGAAGCATTCAAAATGTACAATTTAATTTAATTTAAGTGAAAATATGTTCGAATACTTCATTTAAAGTCAAAGAAAATTTTTACATAAACAATTTAATTAATAAATAATCTTTTTTCCACAAAACCTGCCATTTTCTGTCACTGTTTATGTGTATTAAAACATCCTCAGACGTAGCAGAAAACAACTAGATCATGTTTGCATTTTCTTCTGTCTCTGACCATAATTCTAACCTTATATTCAGGATTTGGCATATGATGCAGGGTGGTGTAGAAATAATAAAAAAGTAACATCTGAAAATTATTTCCCCGAATTTACTGCCTATCTATACTTATCTATAGTCTTTTTTTATTATTGTTTCCTCCTTTCTCCTGCAAGAGAGTTCAAGGTTATTCTTTATTTTTGAAAAAAAAAAAAAAAAAATACAAAAATAAGAAGACCACTACAGGAGGAGGAAGTAGGGAGCACCTAGGAGAAATGATTATATGGAGGATAGTCCAGAACATTTAGAGCACCTGAAGAGGTCTGTGTGCATGCTGAAAAGTTAAATAGAGTTAGGGCAGAGGAAGAGAAAGGAAAGCACTCATTCTCGAGAGTTCACGGTTAATGGTGCGAGTTATGCCTTTGTGGTGAAACCCAGGGTCAGTGGAGGAAGGACAGCAATCTCCAAGGCTCTTTATTCAGCACTCTCTCAAAAGCGCTCTGAGGAGATACAAATAAAGATGGAGAAACGGAAAACAAGGCCACTCAGGGAAGGAACTGTAGTGTGGGCACATGCCAGGAGAACTGAGTGGCAATACTTTCTACAAATATCCATATGGCTAAATGAAACAGAAAGGCGATATAATGTTTTTGAGATGGCCATGTTTTATGCTTTCACAGTGAATTTGCTATTTTAGCCCATCAACCTCCCACAACCCAAGAGAGAAATTATGTTATTGGTAAGTATCCAGCGCTTTTTTTTGTCCATAAATAATGGAATTATTTAGCAGTTTTTCCTTCAATATTACCAACAAGCAGCACAGGTCACTGTGTCACCCTAGATGAGTCAGTTTCTGTATCACAGTGAAACTGCAACGGACCTAAAAACATGAAGATACGTTGTTATTTTGCTCCTCATATTTCCATTTTAGCGGCTTAATGTGAGGAATATTCCACATATGTGTCAACACATGGAACCCTGAAGGAAAAAAAAAAAAAAAAACTTTAGGCAAGCGAGGTAAACATCAGATGGAAAATGTTCAGCTGAAGTAAAAGCTGTCAGAAGACACAAGATGTAGCAGTCAGTTAGGTTTTCTATATAGTGTTTGATTTGAAATCACATCACTTTTGTCAACGCAGACCAAACTTCCAATTTGATAAACCATGTTGCAGTTAACAGCCAACATCACATTTGGCACTGATTAAGAGTTCATTTTGGACCCTGTACTGTATGTACCCAAAACTTCTGGCTTAAGGACCTGCATTTAGATACACCTGCATTGTCTGTCAGCATAGAGTGTGGGATGAACATCACCAAAAATACAACATCTAATTCCACCCCCAAGCACTCACAAGAAAATGATGCAAGCGAACACAAAAATCTCCAAACTCAGCCTCCCCCAGGATCTACCCCCGCTGCCCTCTTGTTATTGAAAATGCATGCGGTTATGAAGATCCTCCCTCCTTTTGACAAATTTATGAGTGTTTGAAAGATTAAACATGACCTTTGTTGGGTTTTACCTGTGAATGCTGCACATGCGGATTATACAACAAATCACAAACCTCTGAGGGAAATTACACATAAACACCTGTTCGCACATATGCATAAATACCGCACAGCAAAAAAAGCTTCTTAGCCTTTACTGAAAAGCACAAGGGTTGGCGTTCCATGTTACAGCTATGACAAATGACAAGAGGATTCCATCATCCTAACAAGCATCTTCTGATCCAGGTCCCTGAGGATGAGCAGACCTGCATCTCTCTTGCTCTCATAAATACTCTCCACCAACCAGGTTCATGACAAGTTCTCACAACAATGAAGGGCTCCAAACATTCACTGATGCATTCTGGGAAATGTATGCCTTGCGGTTACAGTACGAGATACTTGTGGACACTGCAATGCATGAATGTTAACAGACATCTTGTGAGTAGCCTAATATTCTATTGATGAATATACTTATGTCATAATGACGCACAAAAAAAAAAAAAACTGAGTCATGTCCCAAGTTGCAGATTCACATCACGGTTCTCCTTTATACGTGCGTAGATGTCAAAAAGTGACTGCTGTGAGTACTATGAGAGTCAGTCTAACGATACCGAATGATAAATTAAACATTGCTTATGTTCAGATGGAACGCACTGCCTTTATTCATAACTCATGCCATCAGAGAACCTCTCTGGAGACTTCAAAAGCTACTCTAACTCATTATCATGTGCGCCTCTATCACTGAATCGGGCACAGTTACATCTCCATCTACTACTGCCCAGGGCTACATTTCCATTCTGTGTCTCACATCAACTTTATGAAAAAAAAAACCTACAATACATTAAAGGAAAATGACATTTAACGCTCTGACCACAGGCAATGTGGCAAACGCTGTAATAGTTTGGGTTTGTTTATGGTTTTCAATAACAACTTCCTCCTGACAGGTGCAGAATATTTCTCAGCGTGGATGTGAAACAATAGATGATGTCAGCGCTTGAGGCGGTGTAAGTGAACATGACAGATGATTGGATATTTTAATGACACGGTTTCATTTGCATATTAATGAATTCTCCCAATGAACCAACAAAGCGATATCTCAGAGAGGAACGGATATATCTTATGCAATACCCTCTTAATGCTGGTGAGGAGAACTCATTAATTATGAATGTTAGGCTGGTTTGAGCTGATTTCCATAGTTTAAGGAAAGAAGGAGGATCAAATCCTGAGGGCTAATTTGCTAATAGACTTACAAATAGTTTATTATAAGGGACGATAGAATCAGGAGGTCAGATGTTGCGCAGCAGCAAACATCAAAGGACTTTTTAATGCACAGTGAGAAAGAGCATTCTGTATCTATCAATTAACAAAATCTGATGCAGATCCATTAATGGATGATGAGCTAAAATCACCATTTCATAGAAATAAACCCCCGAGAGAAAACAGCTATGACAATCTCTTAGCCAGACTCTATGAACAGATACACAAAGTGGATCTCAAAAGTGGCCCTTAGGGGTGCCTCAGGTAATAACAGCACTCCTGACTGATAACAAGACCATCAACCTCAAATTGCCCACTCCACAGCATCAGGTTTCTTTTTAAATGCTTTAAATTTCAGACACCACACATAATAGGACCATGAGATAGACGAAAGGGCAAAAAAAAAAAACACTGGCAATTAACAAAATTTTAATTGGACACTTGTTTATAAACATCCAATTAATCTATCTTGGTTGAACATCTTAATGATAGTTATTGTATTCAGAGTCTCTGTACCCTGTCCACCTCTTTGCTAAGCATCAATGACTCTTAACATAAGATAATTGCTGCCTTGCTTCTGCTTTCGCTTCAAAAAACGTGCAACATTAATCTTTGGTAAAAGTGCTGAATTTATCATTTAAAAAGGAAATCTATGGATAGGACATCAACATGTTATTTTCAGTCACAATTTCCAATGCAATGTTCATACAGTATAAAAACAATCCTGTTTAATATACAAGAAAGAAAAAAACTGGCAGCTGTTACCAGAATCTCTTCATTATGATATATTTTATAGTCTGTAACTGTGTGCGTGTGTGTGTGTGTGTGTGTGTGTGTGTGTGTGTGTGTGTGTGTGTGTGTGTTTAATGCTAATATGCCAACCTACCTCAACAACTCAAATCTGCTTTGTAATTTAAAATGTACTGTCCAGCATAATAATAAAAATAAAGAGATAAAATAAGTCACCTGATGAGTAAAATTTCCATGAACCACAGTGTTATTCACATAAAATACCTCTAAAGCAACACATATGACACTAAAATAATGATAACCTCACTAAAAAAATAAATAAATAAATAAATACTAATGCTTAAAACGCAAAGTGACTTTTTACTTCCAAATCTATAATATTTTAAAGTAAAAATGCATTTATAATACGGAGTACTTAAGTACGCTCATAATTCACAAGTACTTTATGAAGCTGCTTGTAATTTAAGCAATAATAAATAAATAACGTGTACACTGTAAATAAAAGTGTTACGCGATTTTCAATCAAGAACACGACGGCTGAAGAACAAGCGTGCATAATCTGATGGAAAGCCGCCTTTTGTGCCTGTTGCGCTGCGCACCTCATGGCACGCACGCTTGACATTCTCACTCCAATAAACACAAGCTTCATGCAAACCGAATTAATGACAAGGTTTCCAGTGGAGACTGCTGATAGCATTTCATGTTTTTGCAGACATTTACAAAATACGTCGCGCGCAAATGTTTTTGTGCATTGGCACTCGCATCTATCTACAGTCGCTTCTGCCTATTCAAGCGTTTGGCACAGTGATAGGATTGAAGCGCATTACTTTTACATGCGTGTAGGTAGTTTTACGCGAATTAGCATCTACTCCACATGCTTCATAGCAAAGCTTCATTGATACTGGAACAGTCGTGCCTTGCATTGGAAAACCCTAATATACTGTAATTATTGAGCATCGCTCAGTGCTTATGTATTCATTCATACAGCGAAGATTCAGAGTCCACGAACTCTCCAAGACCGCTAAATGTGGTGGAAAAGTCTATCGTTAGGCTTTCGTAAACAGTTAAGTTCTCTTACCTCTAGCCATCGCACAGGGCAGCAGGAGAACCAGGACCGCGAGGAAGCCAAAGCAGGAGTATCGTCCCTTCTTCCCAAAGCGTCCCATCATCTCTGCGCTTCTCTCCTGCGTCCCCAACTAAACCGGGGAGCCGCTCGCATGTGCCGCTCTCATGCATGTGCCGTGCGTTCCCGTGGCTTCAGTAACAGGTCCCTCCCGTAGCGATAAACCCGAAGTTCTGCGTGAATCTCTCTCATCCGCGCGCTGAGTATCTCGCGCATCCGTGAGACTGGAATAATGAAGCCGGTGCGCGCTGGCCAATAGCGGAGGGTGATTGAGGGCGGAGGGAGCGCAGCGGCTGTCCTTCACCCTGCTGCTCGGATGCGCTGCGAAGTGACCAGATGTGCCTGAGTAAGAGATGATACATGAGCATACATGTCAGATGTCGGCTAAATTCGAGATGACACATGAACAGCTGGTTGTGTTACACTGATTTCATCACAGATCGCGTCGAGCTCCTGGGGGCCACTGGGATGAGAGCAACGCTGTGCACACCGGAGCAGAGGCGGTGGCGTCTCTCGTGCGTAATCTGCGTGGAAGAAGTATGGATGTTTAATTAAGCAACAGCACATGAGCAAGAGTGTTGTCGTACTTAAATCTATAAACAAGTAATTGGTGTCGAGTAATTTATATTTCAGACAGTAATCATCCAGTGTGTATGTTTTGTCTCCACATAGTTTATGAAAAATGTTTCAAATAAGCCACATGTCAAGCTGTGTCATGCGGAAGAATGGATGATTACCCAATATCACATGAGCGAGAGTGCTCTTGCACTCAAGTCCATAAACAAGTAATTGTTATCGAGTAATATTCATTTCAGATAATAACTAGCCAGTTCGTATACTTTGTCTCCAACGAACAGAAATGTTTAAAATAAGCCAAACTGTCCCGATAAGAGTGTAGCACAGACTAAACGCCGGTATGGAATCACGTTTAAGTGGAACAGACTCCAGTCACTGCGTAGAGTTCAGAAATCAATAGACTCCACTTCATTCATTCCAGGTTTTCCATCTCACTTCCCCGCGCTCTACTGAGAGAAACCCACTACAAGCGATAGGCCTAATTAAGAGAAAACATTTACTCTTCAATTTGAGTTGTCTGTTGTTGTATTATTATTATTATTATTATTATTATTATTATTATTATTAATAATAATAATAATAATAATACATGCCTTGGTAATATGGACATTAATTACTGAAAAGCTATTACAGTTTGAGGTCACACTTTACAGTGATCGTGTTACTGTGTATATAATTAACTACAAGCACGTTAATTATGTTAATATAAATAATGGTAATTAAAAACTGCTTGTAATCACACATCGCTTGGTTATTTATATATATCTAATATATCTATATTACTAAAGGATGTAATTGAATATTCAAGACTGGGGGGGGGGGCATATGTAAAAACTTAAGAATAAATAACTGAATATAGTCAGGGTGGTTTATATATATATATATATATATATATATATATATATATATATATATATATATATTTATAATATGCGTAAACATGTTTGTTGAAACGTGTTACCTGTGATATACTGTAGTCTTTAATTCGACAATTTACATAAAAAATACATAAACATCTCCAATGTGCAATTCTACATGTGTAAATTCAAATGTCCCTGCCATAAACCCTAATCTCTGAGGATTTTCTTTCCAGTGATAATTTAGTGCGCTCAGATTTGATTTTGATCTGGTCACACTTTCATCCGTAATTATTTAGACTCCAAATATAAATTTGACATTTAACTATAAGAGTGCAGCTGATCCTCTCTTCTAAACTGGCTGGAAGTCTTTTCCCAATGGAATTCCTGCACGCACTTAGAGGACTAGATTGTGATCGCTGTCAAAAATCTTTAACAGCTCGATTCAACCACCACAGGACAGAGATCAGAACCCCTGTAATGTCATTTTGTCAGCCAGTTCTGAAGATTAATACCATATTTCAATGGCATAATATCAAAAAGTATCTGCCTCTCTTGTAACGAGACTGGAATAGATAGTTAGAATCCAATAATGATGCTGATTAAACATGACTCCCTACAGCAATGAATTAAGGGCATGATATTCATAGTGATGTAGACTAGAGGGCCACGATGGGACCCCAAGTTGAGATTACAGTACATTTGGGAGAGACGACCGAAAGAAAAAGCCTGACACACCACCTCATTGCTGCACTTCAAGGCTATTCCCATCCTGTCACACACACTGCTAGCTCTTCAAATAGCACCCACTGAGAAAAAGCATTGACACAATAGACCTAAAGCCCTTGTTAATATGCAATTTGTCCCACTGTGGCCTGATTACTCTGTGCGCATGTGTGTGCTTGTGTGTTTGACCTTGCCTGATGAGGTTAAATGTTTAACAGGCTTTGCGCAATAGACATGATGATGCTTTAAATATCTCAGAGCTCTATAAAAGCAGTATCATGACCTCTTTCCCTCAGGACAAGAGACAAAAGTCACAGTTGTCCTTTTAATAGGCAGTGTCTACATAGGACTCCATCGGGGGGAATGAGACTGAATATTTGTATGGTCCATTAGCTGTCCTCTAAAAATGAAATAGTGAAAAGCAAACATCAAGAGCAGGCACTCACTCTATTATGGGCCATCTAGTGTTGCTATGGTTTCTTGATTTTTTTCCAGGGGTTAAATTGGGCCGAAAAAAAAGAGAATTTATATAATAAAAAGAGAATATGTATATATACAGTGGGTACGGAAAGTATTCAGACCCCCTTCACTTTTTTCAATTTTGTTATGTTGCAGCCTGATACTACAATTGTTTAAATTCTTTTTTTTTTCTCATTAATCTACACTCTGTACCTCATAATGATGAAGTGAAAACAGAATTTTAGAAATGTCTGTAAATTTATTAAAAAGAAAAAACTGAAATATCACATTTACATAAGTATTCAGACCCTTTGCAACAACACTTGAAATTTCGCTCAGGTGCCTCCCATGTCTCTTGATCATTGCAGAGATGTTTCTACACCTTGATTGGAGTCCGCCTGCGGTAAATTAAATTGATTGGACATGATTTGGAAAGGCACACACCTCTCTGTAAAAGGCCTCACAGCTGATAATGCATATCAGAGCGAAAACCAAGCCACGAGGTCAAAGGAACTGCCTGCAGAGCTCAGGCACAGGATTGTATTGAGGCACAGATCTGAGGAAGGCTACAAAAAAAATTCTGCTGCACTGAAGGTTCCCAAGAGCACAGTGGCTTCCATAATTCTCAAATGGAAGAAGTTTGGCACAACCAGGACTCTTCCAAGAGCTGGTCCCCAGCCAAACTGAGCAATTGATGGAGAAGGGGCTTGTCTAGACTGGTGACCAAGAACCTGGTGGTCACTCTAGTTGAGCTCCATGATCATATATGCAGATGGGAGAAACCTACAGAAGGACAAACATCACTGCAACACTCCACCGATCTGGGCTTTATGGCAGTGTGGCCAAACTCAATCCTCTCCTCAGTGAAGACACATGAAAACACACTTGGAATTTGCAATAAAGCACCTAAAGGACCCTCAGACTCTGAGAAACAAGATTCTCTGGTCTGATGAACCTCAATTCTAAGCATTGTGTTTGAAGGAAACCGGCTCTTCTCATCACCTGCAGAGTACCATCCCAAAAGTAAAGTGTGGTGGTAGCAGCCTCATGCTGTTGGGCTGTTTTTCAGCGGCAGGGACTGAGGAACTCATCAGAGTAGAAGAAAAGCTCAATGCACCAAAATATTGAGATAGCCTTAATGAAAACCCAGTCCAGGGCATTCAAAACCTCAGACTGGGCCGAAGGTTCACCTTCTAACATGACAATGACCCTAAGCACACAGCCAAGGCAACACAGGAGTGGCTTAGGGACAACTCTGTGAATGTCCTAGAGTGACCCAGCCAGAGCTCTGACTTGAACCCTATCGAACATCTCTGGAGAGACCTGAAAAAGGCTGTCAACAGACGGTTCCCATCCAACCTGACCGAGCTTGAGAGGATTTGCAAAGAAGAATGGCAGAAATTCCCCCAATCCAGTTGTGCAAAGCTTGTTGCGTCATACCCAAAAAGACTCGAGGCTGTAATTGCTGCCAAAGGTGCTTCAACTAAGTACTGAGTAAAGGGTCTGAATACTTATGTAAATGTGATATTTCAGTTTTTTCTTTTTAATAAATTTATAAACATTTCTAAAATTCTGTTTTCACTTTGTCATTATAAAGGACAGAGTGTAGAGTAATGAGAAAAAAAAAGAATTTAAACAATTGTAGTATCAGACTGCAACATAACAAAATTGAAAAAAGTGAAGGGGGTCTGAATACTTTCCGTACCCACTGTATATATATATATATATATATATATATATATATATATATATATATATATAATAAGCTTATTGTTTGACAATCCATTTCATCTCTTGTATAATCTAGTCCAGCTTGACTCACACATTTAGTCCCCATTTAGTCAGTGTACCTGCAAAAAAAAGTAAAAATAATCAAAAACAAAAAAACAAAAATACTTTTCAACTTTTCATTCCAAATCATTACACTTCTCTCCAGTCATTGACGAACCCTGGAAGAGGCTACATGTTAGAGCGGCATCATTCCCTGGATCAGGGTTTTCAAAAGTTGGGTCCGCAGAGGAACAGTAGTGTTTTGCGGGTCTGTGGGGAAAGAAAAAAGATATTTTACATATTTATGTAAAATACATATTTTAAAATATATGTAAAACACATAAATATAAATATATATATATATATATATATATATATATATATATATATATATATATATATATATATATATATATATTTCCACATAATAATTTTCTTTAGTATAATGACTATATAAAAGCTAGTAATTGAAATAAACAAAACATGTCTTGGCTTCATCAGACACACACTTTCACGTTGTTCAGTGGAACAACACAAATTGGAACCAAATTCACATGTGCCTCTGATATGCATCCAAAGATTTGCAGTAGAAATTTAGCTTGATGTATTAAAAGTTATATTTTGATTGCACTCATGCTGCTACTGTAATCTATCTTTTGTTTTAACTCTTCAACTCTTTGATTCTTGTCATATTCTTTCATTCATTTTCACCAGGAGCTCATTGTGGTGCGCCACATGCTGTTACAGTAATTGGCATGAAGAAACACATTTATTAATGTCTTCTGTTAGCCTATATAAAATATGCACATGCAATTGCAAACATACAGTTCGCCTTGTAAGACAAAGAAAAATCACTTTACACATGCAGTGCGACCCCAGAAAGCGGTTTGAAAGTCAGTGACACAGGCATGTCAAAGCTGTTTAGCTCTCCTTAATGCATGCAACCCGTCGAGATAAACGCCTATTTCTGCCCACAGACGTGGGGAAAATCCGTAAAGGGCCTGAAGAGAGTGAAAGCACAAGAGTGAGAGCTGCCGAGGTCTACTATTGAGGGGGGAAAAAAAGAAGAAAAACCAGGAGGTGATCGACTCTACAACTAACATGAAGACATCATCTTTATAGCACATGATATGATGACTGCATGGCTCATACTGTATGACACACATTAAATTACCATTAGTGGAGAAAACAACATTTTTTTCTTAAGTCTGCTGCTATATTATTTCAATTCACTTTTGCCTTTACAGTGAGAGGTGACAAATTCCTGGAGTTTTAAAACATTGTGAGTTTAAATCCAGCCATCTTACAAAACTTTAGCATCATATATCATCATATACCACTATCAATTTGTGCCCAGAAAACTTTTTGTTTCTTGGAGGGACAGAGCAGAAAAGCAGTGAAACCCCAAGGCCTCTGTTCTGATCTGTACTTCATGTATTGTTTATTACAGCCGCATTCGTTTTAATAGATTCAGTTGACTGGTCATGGAGAGGATGACGTCTAACACTGCAGCGACAGCAGTCTAATGAGCGATTTGAAACAGATTCTTTGATTTTTCACCACTCTGAATGTGTCTGTAGAGGTCGGGATGTGTTTTGTTTTCAGTTCTTGTTTTTCCTCCTTTATTTTCTGACTCAAAGCTTGGCCTCTGAGTTAGTCTGAAAGCTTGAGTCAAAGGCTATTTCTTTGAACGTTGTTTCATTGTTTCATTCCGCCTTTTCTCTAGGATATGTTCTTACCAAGGTGTTTGGACGTACTGCAATTAGGGCCCTGTCCCCAGGTAATGTAAACCTTTGATAATTCACTCTGTGCCTTGTGATAGGCCCTGTGCCTCAGGCCTTGTGCTCTAATTAAAGAAAAGCTAAATTTGCATTCGCTTGCCTTTTATGTGTGTGTGTTTGGGAGGTTGCATACTGTAGAATTTCCAAGGATCGATGTGTAATAGATTCAAGAATGCACTAAAGTAGTCTAAATACGAATATACGAAAGGTTTAAATTTGGTCTGCATCTGTCAGATGAGCTTAAAATTGAGTGCTGAGAACAAAAGAAAGTTTTGGTTGTCTGCAGTTTTCAATACTTTTCCCCCTTCTCTCACACTCAAATCTCTGTACATCACTCCTTTTCAATTTAGACTTATAATTTAATGTGTAAAATTAATACCCTGTTGCATTAGCAAGAGGGTTTGCATCGAAACTCCAAATTTGGACTGAACTGATTCTGTTGCTGTAGAAAGAAACAAAACGGGTTTTAATTACTTCCTCAGGTATTTAGATTGATATGAATATTCATGCTGTGTGTCACTGATCATAGGACTAAATTCAAATATGTCAAACAACAGGAAGAAGCAAAGTAATCCTCATAAACCTTTTAAAAGCAGCGCATAAAACCTGAATTGATTTGAGCATGTCTATAGAGGGCATATATTGTGTAACTGTCACAGAGGCTCATACAAATATTTATATTACATTTAAGTACTTTTTTTGATAAACCCTGAGCTGATGAAAGTGGGTGAACTGATTCATCTTTATCTGATACTTTTGTTCAAAGACCTGTATCAAATGACTGAATAAGACAAGGATAAGGGTTACATTACTGCCTTCAAAGACACACTTAGAAAACCTAATTAGTTAAATTATAACTTATGAGTTATAAAAAATATATTGCCAAAATTAAGAAAATTAAAAATCTTTAAACCATTTAGAATTTTAAAAGGACAGTTAATGCAAAATAAAAATTTTGTCATTTACTCACTCTCGTGTTCAAGATGTAATATTTTCTTTCTGTGAAACAAAAAAAGAGAATATTTTTCAGAAATGTGATGAAATGTATCTTGTAACTGCACAAAGCTGAATGAGATTTGAAAGCTGTGGGAGAGGGAAATTAGCAAAGCTTCAAAAACACTGAATACAGAGCAAACTAAATCATACAATTTTCATAAAATAGTTTCAAAATGCAACTAACTGTATGTTAGCATATTAACTAGGCTTAAATGGAAGGATAAAATGCTACATATATTTCATATTATTGATGTCAAGGGCTGTGCGTCCAATCAAACATGACTTTTTTTTTAGTGCAAATTCACCTGACACTAGCCAGAAGTTGAACTAACCAGATGTCAGCATGCACTTGTAATGTTTCATCATCTTCAAAACAAACAAATCTTCACAATGTAAAATATAATACAACCCATAGTACAGTAAATATGAATTAACTTACAATGAGGATGAATACTACACTATATGGTGAATCATTGGCATAAACAAATCAAAATTCATTTTAATACAATAAAATACTTGAAGTCCAAATCTGAAGCAAAATCAACTGAGAGCCACAGATTTAGAGGACTCTGTCTGCAAACAGGAGAAAGAAAAGGTTCACCGTGCGCCCAGTCCTCTATTCCCTCCGGCCTTCTGTTCGGTTATTCGAGTGCGCAGAAAACACTTGTCCTTCTGCTCTTTTAATCATTTCATTCAGAGGAAATATCTAAAATTACTCAGATTGACACACTTAAAGTGTTCGCTGCACTAGCTGTCCTTCATCTGTTTTTCTGATGAGCACACAATGTCCACCCTATTCCAATTAAGCACTGAAGGAGAGCCTGTTCTTGTTCTCCCCTGAGGCTGAGAGACAAGGAGCAAGGTTAGTTAGAGTTGGGGAGAAGGGGTCCTGAAGTATGCAGTCTTTCAATATGACAAATTTAAAGGGGTCATATGATGCGATTTCATGTTTTCCTTTGTTTTTGGAGTGTTACAAGCTGTTTGTGCATATATAAGTTGCAAAGATTAAAGTCTCAAACCCAAAGAGATATTCTTTATAAAAGTTAAGACTCTGCCACGCCTTCCTAAAATGGCTCATTCAAACACGCCCCACGTGTCTATGTCACAGTGTGGGAAGATTTGCATAACACCGCCCAAATGTATACGCAATAAAAGAAGGCATAACTTTTATTGCCGCCGCCTTGTCCTGGAGACGCTGTGTGTTTCGTTGTGAAAGCGAAAGTACTTTGTTTGGCCTTCCAAATGAGTACACAACTAGAAATCAGTTGTTAAGTTATATTTACAACACTGTTCCAGAACAGTACAATGCAAATATTCGAGTGTGTGCAGCGCATTTTACGGAGGACTGTTTCCTGAACCTGGGAGAGAGTAGCCTACAATGTGAACACTATAAATGGCTGTGAACACTCTAAAGTGGGGCAATTCCAACGTCGCAAGGACAGTCTGGTGCTTCTGACTCACAGCCTGTAAGTACGCTTCGATATTTAAAGAATTTGCTAATGACTATTCAAACGCGAGTTTTGAGCAGTGTAGAGTAGTGCTTGTTTGGCATTTCTACGATCACAAATGCAGACATGGTGTTATGTTTAGGCGGCGCAGCGTAACGCGTAAAACGACCATATGAGTCATTATAATCAGTAATTATGTCCTCACTGAATGCAACAAATGCCTCGTTTATAATGGGTTTTATTGTTTTAGTCTCGTCGCGCCGGGACACGGCATCACAACATGGTAAGGGGCGTAACATTTCCGTCACACACTTGAGATATTCGGCCAATCACACTGGATAGCTGGCCAATCAGAGTACATCTCGCTTCTCAGAACGATGAGCTTTGTAAAAATCGGCGCGTTTCAGAAAGGCGGAGCATAGAGGAGCAACAATAATGTACAGTATGTAGAAAATATGGTGTTTTTTGAACCTCGAACCACGTAAACACATTGCATTACACCATATACACAGAATAATGTTATTTTTAGCAACATCATATGACCTCTTTAAGTTTTTAACCTTGTTTTTTTTTTTTTTTTTTTTGGAGTAGGAGCGTTTGAGAGGTAAAAAGTGATGTCACAAAAACAGGGCTTGATTATGGACTAGTGTGGCCAGTTTCCTGGGGTCTCCAAAATTCCAGGTTAGATTGAATCCTCTGGTTGCATTTTGCTAAATACATTTCAAATTTTCTAAATATAACAGGGAATTTTTAATGAAGATTTGTGTTAGCTTACCAAATAATGTTTCCAAATTCCTTAAAATCAATCTTTACATAGGTTTCCACTGGGTTGGATACAAAAGAGGTCATCCATGTACTCAGGGGCCCAACAGGACCATAAAACTACCCTGTACACCAAAAGAAAAAAAAAAAAAAACATGATGATACATTAATAAAATAAAAAAAATAAATAACTAGCCCACAAATATTGTGTAAAAGACAACATTTCTAATTAAAGTGCCTCTATTATGGGTAATGAAGGGTTCATATTTTGGTTTTGGGAGTCCCCAACAACAGGTTGACATGCATGCAAGGTCAAAAAACACTTTCATTGTCTTATAATATGCATTTATTTTTACCTTTCTTGCTCAACGACTCCCAAACGATTCGCTCAATGATTCATGTACATTTCTGACCAACTTTTTGCACTTTTGATGTTATTTCTAGCGAGAAATCGGTATTATAGTAATTAAATATTTGTTCAGTTATCACCAAAACTCGTTCTATTTTGTTGTAGATCATTAAACCATTACGCTGCCTCAGAAGCCTGTCCGAAATCAGTTTCATGAGGTGCCTTCTTGCAAAAACGCTGCCTGCAAAGTCATTGCCTCATAAGGCAGCGAGGCAGCAAGTCAGCTGCCTAGGCTTTCGGACACAGGTCACGCAGCCAATTTTTCATGTTGACGTCAACATGAAACGGCTTGAGATTCCTTTTAAAAAGACTCATTTCAATGATTCAGAGTCGACGCTTTCTTTTGAGAGACAATAACTTTATACACGGTGCACTTTCAGATTTAAAATTTTGCAGGATGTTTTCATTCACTTAGAGCTGTGTTACAAACTGCATGAAAGGTGATTTTCAAAAAGCCATAATAGGGGCACTTTAAGTGGACATGTTTTCTATCAACACCTTTAACTCAATCAACATCATAAATGAAAATATTCACAGTGCAATTTCGGACGGCTTCATCTGCGGAGGATACATACGATTGTGTTTTAGATTTTGGACAAAACATGGAGAAAAGAAGCACACTGGACCACAAGGAAATGGAAGCGCAAGGTCATTTCAGACCAAATACATCACAAAAAATCTAAATAAATTGCTGATGAATACTCCATTCACAGCAAAATAATGAATGCAGGGAGAATAAAAACTTAAATTATACAATTGATACAATAAATTGTCTATCTCTCACAGCCAAATTAAATATGCTTTCAAAGAAATGTTGTCTATAGTCAGTATTTAGAGGGGCTTTGGCCCAGACTTTCATCTCAGTCCACATAAAATCAGCAATTAACTTAAGTTGTCGGCACTCTTACAAATCTGTGATTATGTCATTTGAAACAGATCTATTCACTTTTGCTGAAAACAGCAATCTGTGGTTTTCACAATCACACACAGGCCAAAAGCAAACCCAACTACTTTACCTCCTCTTTCATTTCCTTACTCTTGTTTGTCTTGTTTTCTTTCTTCATACTCTTCATTTGCTCCTCTCCCTCTTGACCAGGGGAAAAACATTTTAGAATGTGAACCTGAGTTAAATTGGCAGCTCATATAAACTCCTCCACCAGGACTCAGGAAGGTCCACTGAGAGCTGAGGGAGAGAGAGGACAGAGAACCTGTGAAGATGACTGGAGGCCTTGAACTAGGCTTGTTTCCCTGTTTGTCTCCCGCAGGACCGAACACCGAATAAGACCTATTAGAGGGATGGATATCTCTGCACTAAACTGAGGTGGACTCAATCACCTGCTTCTGCAGCACTGTGAGCACTGTTGCTTTTCTTTCATCAGTCACATACTACAAAAGCAAAGAAAAAGAACAGAAAATGCAGTTAAACAGTGAAGTCAAGAAAAATATTAACTAACCAATAAACACTGTGGTGGAAGTCTCATTTAAACATTTCTAAGAAAAAAGGTCTACAACACCTGAAGAAAGCCATCTGTTAACATTCCCTTTCCTTTCAATGGCAGTTGCCTGGATGAAGTATCAGCTCCATTTCACACTTTGAAGTAATACAAAAAGAAATTTACAAGATAATGCAATAAATGTTACACTACATTATAAAGTGTTAATGACATGTTACGTAAATAAAACATTCTTAAGAATACGAGTATTGTCTAATTAAAAAAGATAAAATGTGACCCTGTACTACAAAACCAGTCATAAGGGTCAATTTTTTTAATTTGAGATTTATACATCTTCTGAAAGCTGAATAAATAAGCTTTCCATTAATGTATGATTTGTTAGGATAGGACAATATACAACTAATCTGGATCTGAAATCTGAGGGTGCAAAAAATCTAAATATTGAGAAAATCGCATTTAAAGTTGTCCAAATGAAGTCCTTAGCAATGCATATTACTAATCAAAAATTAAGTTTTGATATATTTATGGTAGGAAATTTACAAAATATCTTCATATCTTCATCTTTGCTTAATATCCTAATGATTTTTGGCATGAAAGAAAAATCAATCATTTTGACCCGTATTGTTGGCTATTACTACAAATATACCCATGCTACTTATGACTGGTTTTATGGTCCAGGGTCACATATTTTATACATTTGCACATTTACAATATTTTTAAGATTAAAATATATAAACTAACAAGCCAGCAAACAAACCTTGATCACTAAAAAGGGCTTACAAACACATTAAACTATGCAAAACTTTAAAAAAATAAAATAAAATAAAAAAAAATTAAAAAGAAACAAAGAAAGTAGCCCCCACAAATTTTAATCATTGCCTATTACTTAAATTAATCCAATTTCTATGAATGTCAGGAAATCCACAACTGGTGTTGTCCGCTTTATAGTGAAAATTTCTTTCTTAAAATTCCCTCAAGAAATCATTCTCTTTCTAGCCACAACATAATTAATATTAGCACATAAAACAACCACCATTATTGACATTTGTATTTTTATGATATTTTGATTGCTATAAATCATATGATAAAGCCAAATATAAACACCAGAGGGTGAGAAATGATGGGCAGGGAAATGTTTGTTGAATTGAATTCTGGGACATGTCTCGTTAACGCTGGCCCACGGCTAGAGAAAAAGACATCAGTGTCACCACGCTGTGACATCTCAACACAAACAATCACAACTCCCCTCATCCACATCGATCATCTGAGCGCCTCATGATTTAAAAGAGGGAGAGAAAGAGAGAGCGTGAAAGATAGACAAAGACAATGAAGATACAAGAAACACTATGCAAGTCATTTATTAAATACTGGCTGACTTTCCTATTCTGTTTTTTTTTTTTTTTTTTTTTTTTGCTGTTTTTTAATGAATTTTGGTTTCTGTCTTCCATTGTGAATTGCTGATTCAATGTCTGCAGAGCCAGTTTGCTTAACATTATCACCTATCCTGTTTCAGGCTATATTCATACTGTATTTGTCTCATCCCACTACTCCCACTCTATCCCACTCGAGTTTAATTATGCCATCTTAGAGCGAGTACCACACTGAACTGAGATTTACAGTAAGTCATTTAAGAAGCACAAAAAGAAGAGATGGAAGCGAGTTTGAAATCACCCGAGAAAATGAAAAACATTTATAACAGAGACCAGGGAGTAACACATTTTATTTCTGTCAAGAACTCAGTACTGTTTTTAACTTAAATCTGTAGCAGATAAATATGGCAATTTTATAAAAAAACTAGTTTAGAAATCTACAATGCATCCCTAAACTGTAAATTAACATGACATTAACATATATTAACAACAAAGAGAGCAAAGTACTGTAGGGTTTATGAAAACTTAACTAATAAAAAAATTAAACTTTGATACCAGACACAGTGTAGAAAACAGGCCTTGTTTATAAATAATAATAATATAGATAGCAGCTGAAGAAATGGAAGTCCTGCTTTCAAATTAAAAAAGACAATCTTTTTTTTTTTCGATAGTTTATTTAATCTAAAACACTCACATCAAATGGACAGCTTGAAAATAACACAACACACCCCACACCAATCATAATAAAATAACCAAGCTGGGGTTATGATTAGTTTTAGGTTGTTTTTGTAAATCCCAACTACAGAATAATTTCCCAATCTCGTATGAATTCATGTGACTTCTCATGAAACCGGGTTGTAAAAATGCTGTGTTTATTTTAGCTAACATAAGTCAACTTTACGATGCCACTCTTGTCTGGTTTTATTGCTGACTTTTCATTAAGTCATTATTGACTCTGTCTTTCCCCATTCAAGCAGACAGTAGCTGTACTTTAATGACCTACATAGAAAACAGCTGCAGGGTGCGTTACCAAGATGGCTATCAAGTGAACCGACATGCCTTGAAGGGACTTTGATGCCATGCTTCAAACATCCACCATGGAAACATCACACAGAGACCCCAGGCATTAAACATGAGTAAATGCAATGTATTTTCACATGCCAAGACTTTGAGTGGTGTGCACACTACAGCAGCACACTCCTGCCAAGCGTTTTGGACTTTGAATTAGTTATAGTGTTCTTTTACAATATGTTCTTTCTGGGGTCAAAAGAATCACCTTTCCTATAGTTCAAAACTGAGTTTTGACTAGATCAGAGGAATATACTCAATGAACAAAGACAGTTAAAGTTGATTTCAACAGTACATGAAAGTAAAAATAGTATGCGGTCTTGGTTAAAATAAGACATACTGTAAGCTCGCTCCTCTTTATAAAGCTGTATTTATTTAATACACTAAGACAGGATGCATGATTCATTTATAGATAGAGCTTCATATTGATTCTATTTTTGGCCGTGAGGTTTGAGCTAGCATTATATGTCTGGAGTTGACATTGAGTCTATAACCGCTATTCATTTGCTTTTCTGCACCGGCTCTTTTGACTTCATTAAAAAGCACTAACCAGACCGCTGAGCCGCCACCAATGTCCTTAGTAATGATTGCAATAAAAATATACACCACCCCTGAAATTAATCCTTTATAAATAAAGCAGAAGGAATCAATGAGTTATCTAAAGCAGAGGCGGATAGCGCAAACGCAGTGCTGCAGATATTGAGGACACACTGGAATAGAGAGGATACACAATCGTAAAGCCCCGAATGGAAATAAAGATATGGACACAGGTTAAGATTAGAGAGGTTTCTGGAGCTGTGCTGATAAAATCATCTCTATGTGTTGTCCTCTAATACGTGTGAAGTTGTATACATGAAAGTACAAGGTAAGACAGAGGGAAAGGCCAAAATCCATTATATTGAGGCAGCGACACACTTGCGCGTACACACAGGCCGTGGTGGGTTATCTCTGACCGTTGTGTCCTTGTAAACACAAAGCAATTATGCTGAAGACACAATAGAAACATTTAAGCAATAGTTCAATCCTCCCTCTTTCCCACTCTGAGGAAGAGGGAACAGCTCAGAGATAGGGAATGTTATGACAGACTAAATCCAATAATGAGTTAGAAACAGTACAGATAACTGGACACTTATAGGCCTTTAACTGAAAGGTTATCCAAGAGGAGCAACAGAAGAGGAAAATGTGCTGCAGGTTTGTGTCTACTTAGCATTTAAGCACCTACATATAGAGTGCATTGACATCAGCACACCATGTTTGTTTGCTAAAAATATAAGTGTTTGCTAAAAAGCTATAAATGTTCACACCGTGGCTTTTAAAGAGGCAGTTCCATATATATAGACTGCTTAAACCTTTTCGATTCAGATAAATGAATTATAGTGTACTTTTAAGCGTTCATATATGTGTGTTCTGATTAATTTAGCTTCGGTAGTTTTACATTTGACTGATCCAAAGCTAAAATTACTATAACGAATGAAACATGCATTTGCATTCAATGACCTTGTCATGAAACAGCAAAACTAGCATGTAAAGAGACAACCAGTTTGTTTGGTT
Organism: Spinibarbus caldwelli; assembly: GCA_039654775.1. Classification (NCBI taxonomy): domain Eukaryota; kingdom Metazoa; phylum Chordata; class Actinopteri; order Cypriniformes; family Cyprinidae; genus Spinibarbus; species Spinibarbus caldwelli. The sequence continues at coordinate 9,897,851 of CM077258.1, forward strand.
TTTATGTGCAGTTTAGGAGTGGAGATATCTGAAATAGATCCTACCACATTAAAAGACTGGCCTATTGCAGAAGATTCTGTGAACAGCAGTACAAAAACAAACAAAAAAATTAAAAATAAAAATAAAAAACATAAAATAGTAAAAAATGTCCCACTAAACTTACATCTTCCTGTCAACATTAGCAGGTCTTGGCAAGAATAACTGAAACCTGCCAATAACCCAAAGGCTTGCTCTACAAGACACAAACATAACCTAACACTATCTATAACTCAAATATCCTTCTGAACCTAAATATTGATAAAAACAATGAAACAGATGTGGCGTCAGATCATTTCTTTCATATTGTGACAAACACTCAAATGAAACAGATTATCAAAATAAAAAAAATAAAAAATGTAGGACTGGGACTTGGGTCTGTCCATCCATTGTTGATTAGATGGATGCAGATGTGAATATGAGCCATCAATCAAATGTAAGTAAGGGGCTTGGATTATGCAGACTAAATGATAGGAGAAATCCAGCATGTGTCATCATAGAGAAGTCTGTTGTTTGACCAGAAGATCAAGTTATGGTATTTAGGGAAAAAAATGCTAAGGTATTAAAAATTATATATATATATATATATATATATATATATATATATATATATATATACATATATATATATATATATATATATATATATATATATATATATTTTTTTTTTTTTTTTTTTTTTTTTTAATAAATGTATGCATGGATGGTTTTTCACAATAAGATAAATAACGTGCATTTAGAAAATAGGATGAATTTTCATTTTTAAATCATTTAAAATCATTTTAAAAGTCAAGAGTTTTTTTTTTTTTTTTTTTTTAATTTTTTTATTGATTTATTTATTTATTTTAATACCTAAGGGGGGTGACACGTACCCACGTCAGGTTTGCATGTAGTTTCATCTTCTGTACAAAAGTACTCATCTGAAGTGCTATATATACTTCTTTTTAGTAACATATCATTTGACAGCTCTTCTGTGTTTTTCTGCAATGAACTATGAGCCTTGCTTGTCAAATCTATGTTTGATATTTTCAAAGGTAATGTTTAAAATGCATTAAACACCCCAGAGCATTACAAAGCTTTCAACTTCTCCCTGTGTCTTCCCTCTGATTGATATACATGCCGTTGTTTCTCATTTTTTTGTTTTTTCTATTCATTCGCAGGCTTACTTGATCAATGAATTGCCTCGGTTGTTTTGTCTTTCCTGCATGTGGGTTTTTTGAAAGGATGGTGAACAATGCAAAGCCCAGATTATTTGTGCTGGAAAGAGGGTCCACCCCATGGTGAGCCTTATTTGTGTTTTGTGACACAACATCCAAAAGGACTGGCAATACAATACATTGTCAAAAATCTTGCAAATATGACAGAAGAACAGAAGTAGAGCACATTCAATTGCTGATGTCTCAAAGTTCAGGAAGCTCATAAGGAACGCCATTATATTAGCATATCACACTCATCGATACTTTGAAAAGTTGACAGCTCTGAGAAATAATGGGTTTATGCATTCATTCACTCACACACATAATTGTCTTACAGGATGAATATGTGGTCCATGTAGTCTTTCTTGAAGCCTCTTTATTCTGCCTGTAGGGTATAAGGCACAGCTTACTTTTTTTTTTCTTTTTTTTTTTTTTTTTTAACAGAAGATCTTGCTTTGAAGTCAGGCAAGGATGATTCCCTTCCAGCTCTTGTGATTTCCAGGATCCACCTTTTTTGCATTTCTGCTGGAACTTGAAAGCAAATAGCTATCATTCTCATTCATCAGCAGAGCTTTTTGGATTAAGTAATGCTACCAGTTCTCATTTCTGGCTCTGTCTGACATGTGAAGTATGTGGCTCTCAAGTTAAGGAGCACAGGAAAAGCTCTTAACACCTAGCCTCAAAACTATGCCACATACAACACCTCATTTGTGTAAACCACACAGCAGCGGCTCAGAAATTACACAATCTGTTTTTTGATTTTGAATACTTACCTTCAGAGATATTCCCAAGGAGGTCTACGATACCTGAAGAGGGTCCAAATTCACCTCAATGACACTTGCTCAACTGATGAGGGACTGTAAAGTGCATGCAAAAAAAGTGAAAACCCAAAATACAGTGACCAGAACACTGTAAGCAAGACTCACCACATAACCACAGGTAAATGTATACACTAAATGCAAAGAAAGAACAATGAAAAGGACCATTTCAAAATGAAATACAAGAAATTCAAAACAAGGCAATGATAAAAATCCCAAATATCTTACAGTATTCTCTTGCAGATGGGAATATTCCCAAATTCGACCCATTTTAAAACATTAAAATTTTAATATCACTTTCTAGAACTCATGGGAATGTGTCTGAAAAACATTTAAGAGGTCTTTAAAAAGCATGCGATTTAGTCTCCTTAAAGTTTTGCATACTATTTTTCATCAAAAACTACATTTAAAAAATACAAAATTATTGAAACAATATTTGAAAGCATAATAAAGACAAAAATAACCCCATATGTGAAAAACTCAGGATTCCTCTTGACACCAACTCTGAGAATATTACATTAACATCCACCCTGACAACCTCTATCAAGCATAACAAAATTGCACTTTTGTTTGACTGTTAGATGTTTCATTATTTCTGTCCATTTATGAGGACTTACTGATCTCCATGGTGATGGGTTTTTGATATTTTTTGCAGACTTCTTTTGATTCACACTTGCATTAGCACTATACATGTTGCTTCTTAGAAGAACTATTTCTCTTCATGAAATATATTTCCTCTGGTATACTGATACTGATCGGAATGAATGCAACCGGGTCAGTGCAGAAATTTAACATGTAAATCACTTGGATGGAAGTTTTGATGTTAAGTTTAAAGTATATAAACTTTACTCCAAACCAAAACATCCAAATCAAACTTAAGAAACGTGTTAAAATATTAATTTAGTCTCAGTTACAGTGTGTGGTTTACATAGTGTCTAATCAGTGAATAGCACTTCAGGAGTATCTGACTTCAGGAACATCAGTTTCACTAATGTTTTATGCTTAAAAATTGGATTAGTTTCCGCATATGGTACTAAACGAAACAACCAGCTTTGGTTTTAACAACTTACATATTCACACACACACACATACACCCATTCTTGGACAGTTAAAACACTGCAAAATTACAGTGAGTGTCTAAACCTTGTTTTTAATTGAAACTTGGAATGGAAGTACTACGTTAGCTGTGTGTTACTTAGAGATATGGCCAGATCTGTAGTAACACCTGTTTTGTCTCATGTTTCCAAAAATAAATAAATAAATAAATCCCTCATTGTCTTTTTGTTTTTGAGAATGTTTTGAAGATGAAGGCTTTAGGATTTGTATCTGGATGCATGCTATAGAGACGAGTTTAATTTAGACTAAAAATGCAATAAAGTGAATACTGTATGGTGGTAACAACTATACATTATTTAAGCAATAGCATGCTACTGTACTGAATCAAATTCTAAGGAGCAAAGCCAGGGAGAGCCCACATATAAAAGAGAACATCATCATTACAGTCTCTGTGAACTGAACCAGACAGATAAATGCAACATCGCCATAGATACAGAGATATATTGATGAGCTTTGACTGATAAAACCGAGATCAGACTCAAACACTGTTCTATCTGAATTAACCATAGCCTGATTGACAGCAGGAAAGAGCATTTCAATATAGGTTCACAGCAAGGTCAATCTCTTAACCCACACTTGATTTAAGTGGGTTGCAAGTCTTTGTATTGTATTCTACCTGCTTCTACTTACCAAATAAAAAATGTACATACTGGAAATATGTAAGCTATAGATTTGAATTCAAATTATTTGACTTATTAATTTTGTCTTAGTTGCCTGGTCAATTATATAGTTTACCAATCATTACAAAAACGTTTCATAAGAGACGCACTGACTTACTATCAGAATCAAGAATTCTGATTAGTTATTTTAAAGTGTAATAATAATACTGTTTTTACTGCATTTTTGATCAATGCAGTCTCGCTGAGCACAAGAGACTAACAGTTAAAAGTAATACGGACACCAAAGTTTCATATGGTTATGCAATATGCTAAATAGTTACAAAGCAAATCTAACAACCATTTCAAAACATAATATGACAATCAATCATATCAGAGATCTCTTAGATAACATTAAAATATTTTTACTTTTTAAGTAAAACTAAACAAATCAGAGGCAACGCACATACAGTACTTGAGCTATAATTAGATTGTGTACAACATAATGCTATTTATTTGGTTTGTTTCTCACTCATTATCATTGGGCAGAACAGCCATTACTGCAGGTGGGCCTGTGCCACCCTCACTCTTATGTGGACCATGGAAAATTAACACCACTTCACACTCTGATATTCAAGTCAACACTCTGTAGTAAAAATTGGCCTCTTGAGTTAGTAGTCACATGTGGATAACTTAAGTGCTGTAATCAGTCAAAGTGAATGCAAAATCTGTTGACTGCAGTGATGAGTCTCACTGGGCAATATGAATGGCTGCTTGAAGAACAAGGCCTTTGACATTCATGAAAGCTTTTAGAGTGCATGCATACATATTTTCTGGTAGCAATGTTTGAGACATGCATAATGCAAATTCATTTGAAGTAAATCATGCGGTCCGTTGCGCATCTTACATATGGAGAGGTGGCACACACATGCACTCACTAACTTAAACATGCACACACAAACACCACAATATAATAACATTATCATCTCAAACCAATATCTTGCTGTGCCAACGCAATAGATTAATAAAAGACAATACGAGCTTAAACGAAATAAGGGGGCCCGAGAGACTGAAATCGCACAGGTAAACAAGGGACAGATATATTACATTCTCTCAAAGTAAAATGAGTTGTGTTCTTCTCTCGCCCTGCCTCTCTCTTCACCTCCTCGCCTCCATCCCTTCCTTTATACATTTCCATCTATCTCTTGTGATTTAATCGCTTAGCCTCTTGCTTTGCTTTCTGACTCTCCCTCTCTTTAACTTGATTATACTGCAACGAAGACAGTAAAGCCAGGAAGACACTGTATGTTTTTTTCTGTCCTTTACGGTTGTTCCTTATCAGATTGTACAAGGAAAAAATAAATAAATTTACTAGTTAACTACTCTAACTGCTTTACCAGTGTTAAATGAAATTATATTATTGAAATGTGAATTGTAGCGCCCTATGATTTTTTGTGATGTGGAAAACGTGAACGGACTCACAGAATCCAGTCACAAAAATGGAATTTACTGTGTAATGCAGAATGTCATGGAATTTGTCAAATTTAAAGTGAATAAATCAAAAGTAGTTCAGTACACTTAAATCAAAATGTTATATGGACTAATGTCTGTGAATATTAATCCGTAAAAAGACTATTTAAATATGAATCCTGCATGTTGTGCATGTCTCTGTGTGAATGAATGGCGCAGATGCACGGATTTGTTTACTATACACAAAGCTATTGAAGAGCTATGTGTATAGTATAGCAGTGTTTTCAACATCATAAAGGTCTTCACAGCAACCCATCAAATTAAAAGTTTGGTTTAACTTAAAGAATCCGTGCTGAGAGAAATATATTACTTAATGTAATGATACTACTACTACTAATAATAAAGTTATTATTAAAACATTATTTTTTAAGGAATATTCACCAGATAAATTATCTACCAGAATTTATTTACTTATTTATTTATATATTGATAAAAAACAAAATGTATTTCATAGGCCCTTAAAAATTAATTTTTTTGTGTTTAAATGTTTCATGATTTCAATTAATTGCACATGATTTTTGATTAATAATTTTTAATTTAACCATTAAAACAGTGTCTAGAAAAATTAAAACGGAAAAAACGGAACTTGGAAAAAACTAAATGGAATATAGGAAAAAATAAAACAGATTTCATAGGGCCCTATAATTGGTACTTTTTCATTTAAATAAAAATTTTAACAGAAAAAATTGTTAAATTAAAAATAAGAAGTTTGTTTTTATTTTTTTATTATTTAATTAATTCATTTATTTATTTATTTTTGCAGAATATAAAAAAAAACAAAAAAAACAATGCATTGCATTAAGATCAGAAACAAACCCAAAGAAACACTGCCTGTCTGGAGAGTCCGATTTGACCCACAGCATATGTCAACAAAAAGAGACCGGAGAAGAAGTGTCAGAGTGTGTCACAGCCTTCCCAACACATGCTGCTGTGTCGCTGTCACACCGCTATGGGGATATGTCAAGCCTTATCACAGCAACATAGGAAGGTCTATGACATGGGTGTCAATGTTGTGACAGCGCACATGCACTTAAGTCAACATATAGTAGCGATATGATTGTTACAGTTTTGTAAGCACCTTCAGAATAGGTGATTTGTGACATTCTGTTATTCATTTGTTTATAGAAAAGATTAAAGATTTGTGCATCATGTGATATGCATCATGGGAAAGAATGACTGTTGACAAAACTCACATTTTACATTAGAAAAAGAAGGGCTGGAGCTCTGGTTCTCAGTGCATCACCCTCAGACAATGTATTTGCTGTTCCAAAGAATCTCTTCAGGTGGATGTGTCACCTTAGGTATACCTTAGGCTGGTTTGAGCTGTATTTTTCAGCTGTTTCCACAACAGATCTTTTATGAAACACATAATACTGTAAACTCTCACCGGATGAGCAGTTTTACAATAACCAATATGCTAACACATTAGTACACAATTCTAAATCAATATGCAAAGCTGCTATCTAAAATAACACACTTTGTTTAGCAACCGTAAAAAGAGGCTAATTGGCAATATACTACTCAGCGGAAGCAATTTTCCATTTTGCTTTATGCCACACAACGTTCCTTAACTATGGCAAAATTACTGCAGAAAGTGGTTTACTGCTTTAGTTGTCCGTAATTTCTGGTTAAGTAAAGTACAACCTTATCAAGCTAATTTCCAGACGTTTGTTACACTAAATAAGTCTCTAATCATATTTTTATTTTATTTTATTTTTTTAATTCATATATTTTGATAAGCTAGTTCAGGATACAAATCACAACATTGGCAAATGAATGCTACTTCCTGGAGGAAATAGGAGGGAGGGTGAAGCAGAAGACGTTTCAGCCAATAAAAGGACAGTATACAACCAAATTTATAATAAGCATTATGCTTGGCTAACCACTTCAAGCTCTCTTCTCCAACGAGGATCTGATGAGCAATAATATCTACTTCTAGCAAGAGATTTGTGAATAAATAACACCTCAAGGAAGTATGGTAGAGAGGAAGGGCAGAAGGAAAGAAAAACAAATTTCTTTATTCACACCTGTGCCGAGCGACGTGGGTCAGAGATGCACATTTTTATTCATGAGTGCACACATGCAACTTCACATAACAGCTGACTCCAGCTCACTCCAAGTGAAACTTCTAGAACATGTTCATTTCAGCCCAAAAAATACACATATGCCAATTAAGCATTCTACTGTACAATGTAAAAAAAAAAGAAAAAAAAAAAGGAATTGTGAAACCTTGCATTCAGATTTTTAGATTCTCTCAATTATTGCCTTAAGAACTGTACAACTACAGTACTTTTGTCAGTTTTATTATGTTCATTTATTAAATGCAAAATGCCTCATTCAGCCAATAAACTAATTAAGGCAAGATTTGTTGTTCAACAAATTTTCAATTAGTAACACAAAAAAATAATGTATAATTTTATATAATCTTTTTAGTAAACTTAATATGTGAATTAACTATACAATCTTTGATTCTGAAGGCACCTTACCAAACAAATGTATCTGGGATATTAGGAACAATATTTGGGGTAATTCTGTCTAATGAAGGTTTTTATAGTTTAAAGCATTCACGTTTCTTAGTATTTGTGACTCAAAAGCTCACGTTAACTGCAAAATAAACCGTTGCTTTTTTACAGAGTAACTTTTGTACAATTCTTACTTAGCTCAACCCTTTTGTTTGTTTGTTTGTTTTTTTGCCGGTAACACTTTACAATATGGTGATATTACAATATGGTGGCAATAATATGCGTTAATTCAAATATAACTCATAAAGAACTAAACCATTTATTAATAATTACTCGACAGCATCAGCAACAAATGAACATTATATGATTCATAGATTAAGTAATCAATAAATTATTATTAGTTAAATGTCTCATAATGTATTAATTCCCTAATAACATATTATATTAACTAATAGTGTAAATTCATGTGTTAATTAAAGCAGGCAACTGGAAGTTGAAGTACATAGCTTTGAAGTACATACCACTGAGGTAATGAACATATAAATTTACATCATTAGTTAATATAATATGTTATTAGGGAACTAATTCATTATGACACATTTAACTAATAACAATTTATTTATTATTAATTAATTATTAATCTATGAATCATATAGAAAGTTCATTAGTTGCTGATGTAGTAATCATTAATAAATGGTTTATTAATGATTCTTCATGAGTTATACATTAACTCACGATTATCTGTGCCTTAGTTAAGCATGAATTAATGCATATTTGTGCACCCATATTGTCAAGTGTTACCTTTTTTCCTCCCCATCTGTGTTCTGTGGCTTGGCTAAATGGGTTTTACCAATATAGGCTGCCAAGCTGCCACCCTGTAATTTCTCAGCAGATTTATCTTCACTGAATTGTTTCAATGCCACTGTGTTCAGATTCTTTTTCACCACACTGGGGTGAACATAAAAAGACAAGGTTATCATGAGGCAAAGAGCCCCATAACAGTTCACCATACCTCACTCCAACCTCTCTCAGTCGCAGCACACACAAAGGTAATAAGACTCCAGAGAATAACTCATAGGGACCATTTTTCACTGTCGATTGGTCTCTGTCCTCATGTACTTACACACACTCATACCCAAAAACCAAGAGAACTGCATCTTCAGTTACCCCTGACCTCCATCGACTGCTGCTATGAGTGTGCATACATGTCTGCCAGTGTACTCAAGGGATTTTGCGCAAATCTTTCAGGGGGGTTTCCACTATTCTATAAGCAGATTCTATAAGCGTGAAAAAAATTGAGAGAGAGCGAGACGGGTGGATTATCTGTATTATAGGAAAAGCTCCTCAGAGGCATAACTCTAGCAACCCTAAAATTTGATTGTTTGCCCCAGGTGCCACCCCAAAACTTTAAACTATAATTAACCATATCCCACATCAACAGCACATTCAATAAAACGAAATAGAATTTCCTAGGGTTAAACCGGAGCTGAAAGCTGTCAGCGAATCCATGCAGCCACTGCCTTCACCATCACCACAATCATCAGCCACCACTTACACCAGATCACACTCACCTGAATTCTGATTACCTGCACCTGTCCTCTTCAATCAAGCCACCTACAAGAGCATGCTCCTCACAGTCACTCATCGTCCAGTCTAACGTTCACATCCATTAACTTTACCTGACTCCTTGCATTCTACTTACCTGTATTACTATTCCCTAGATCCTCCGACAAATCCTTCAATGATCCTCCTACTCCGTGTTTCCAATCACTAATCAGCAATCTCTGACGAACCTGAAATGACAGATATCCTTCAATTACTCAGCTAAGAACCCTTGAGCTGACACTAGTGCTTCATACTCACCTGCTTGCTAACCTGACGATCTTCTTCCCTGCATCACTCAATAAACCATTCCTGTTTATTCACTTACCTGTTGTCTCTGGCTTGATCTGTGACAGAAGACCGCACCATAACAGTCACCTCTATGGATCCTCGGCCTCCCACTCCCGCAGAGGTCCTCAAGGAGCTGGTGAACACCCTCCGGGCCTCTCTCATGCCAGTAACTGCTCCTCAATCTGCCTCAGCCAGTCCCATGGCCTTGCCTGCTTCCTACGCGGGTGACGCGGCTGGATGTGGTGGCTTCCTCCTGTAAGTAGCGCTCTTCATAGAGATGCAACCTCTGAAATTCCCGACTGAGCGTGCCAAGGTAGCCTTCCTTATTTCCCTCCTCTCTGGTAGAGCGTTGTTGTGGGCTAAAGCTATATATTGCAACAGGAGAGCTCTCTGTGTCTGATCAACTCCTGCGGCTGCGCCAGGGCTCCTCTTCCACCAACGATTACAACGTACAGTTTCGAACGCTGGCGGTGACTAGCGGATGGAATGAGGCGGCTCGTCTCAGTGCATACAGGCAAGGATTAGATCCCAGGATTTGGGCTCAGATGGCTGTTTATGATGATTCAGTTGGATTAGAGAGCTTCATGCAAAGAGCCGGTCGAATCTCACAGTGCTTATCTGCCTGCCACACCATCGAAGCCGCTCACCAGCCAGCCACACCCACTTTGGGTTCCCCAGTACCAGAGCCCATGCAAGTGTACTCAACACGGCTCCCTCACTCGGAGCACGCATGCCGCCTTGCGGCTGGACTCTGTCTCTACTGCGCTGCAGCAGATCATTATATTGGAACCTGCCCAGTTCGACCCCCACGTCCTGCGGTGAGTACCCTTCATCTTGCTCCCAAAATTTCCTTGCTTTCCATGTTATCAGTGTTACCATGTTATCAACTACTCACCCCAGGCCATTCTGTTACAGTCCCAGCCCTCGTCGACTCGGGCTCCTCGAGCAACTTCATCTCGCAGGACCTATTAAATCATCTCAGTCTGCCTCGAACACATTAAGCCTGGGAGCTCAGAGTCGAAACTATCCAGGGAAAGCCACTAGGACGTGGGCGAGTGAAGAACAGCGCTCATCCACTGAAACTCAAGATTGGTAATTTGCATGAGAAAACTATCACCTTTCTGGTACTGGAGGGACCCACGGTGGACATCATTCTGGGACACCCCTGGCTCATTCTCCACTCTCCGGAAATCAGATGGGACTCATGTGATGTTACTCGCTGGAGCGAATTTTCCTATCACAACTACCTCTCAGCCCTTTCCAGGCCACTCCACAAGACACTTACAGCCCAGATTGCTTCCAGGCTCATCGAAAGTCCCGAGCCGCAGGAGAAACCTACCGTCCCATCTGATTATGAGACGTTCCAGGATGTCTTCAGTTAGCAGGCAGCCACTCAGTAACCACTTCATCGGCCGTGGGACTGTGCAATCGACTTGCTGCCTGGAGCTAAACTCCCCAAGGGTTGAGTTTATCTGCTGTCCATCCCGGAGTGCAAGGCTATGGAGGAATGCATCCAGAAGGCTCTGAATCAGGGATTCATCCAACCTTCCACCTCTCCAGCGGCTTGAAGTTTCTTTGTGGGCAAGAAGGACGGGGCTTGCGACCATGCATTGATTATCGTGCCCTGAACTCCCAGAAGGTAAAACTCCCTTATCCACTTCCCCTGGTTTCTGCCGCTCTCAAGGAACTCCGTGGGGCCCGCATCTTCTCCAAGCTGGACCTGCGAAGCGCATATAACCTCATTTGTATCCGGGAAGGCGACGAGTGGAAGACGGCATTCATCACCCCCTCTGGCCATTATGAGTACTTTGTTATGCCGTATGGCCTAGCTAACTCACCGTCCATCTTCCAGAGTTTTATGAACGAGGTGTTCCGGGAGTTCCTCCACAGCTTTGTGTTCGTCTACATCGATGATATTCTCATATACTCCCGGAACCTAGCCGACCACCACCACCACGTGACGCAGGTCCTCCAGAGGCTCTGCCAACACCATCTCTACCTCAAGCTGGAGAAGTGTGAGTTCCATCGCCCCACTGTGCAGCTCCTCGGTTACATCATCAGCCAAGAAGGCATTCAGATGGATCAGGGGAAGGTAACAGCGGTCAAGGAGTGGCCTCTGCCCCTGTCGGTGAAGGAACTTCAGAGATTTCTGGGGTTCGCTAATTTCTACCGTTGTTTCATCAAGGATTTCAGTCTGCATACAGCCCCGTTAACCTCCATGCTCAGAGGCAAGCCCAAGTCCCTGTCCTGGGATTCCAACGCCCATGAAGCCTTCAAAGGACTTAAGTCAGCCTTCAGCTCAGCCCCCATTCTTCGCCATCCAGATCCCCACGCTCCGTTCGTGGTTGAAGTAGATGCGTCCACCACCGGTATTGGGGCCATGCTTTCCCAACAATTCAGTGAGCCTTCACGCCTCCAGCCTTGTGCATACTACTCCAAGAACTGACCCCAGTGGAGTAGAATTACGATATCAGTAACAGGGAGTTACTTGCCATCAAGCTTGCTCTGGAAGAGTGGCGACATTGGCTGGAGGGAGCGAACCATCCATTCTCCGTCATAACTGACAAAAAGAACCTCCAATATCTCCGAAATGCCAAACGACTCAATCCCCGCCAAGCCTGCTGGGCTTTGCTCTTCACCCGGTTCGATTTTACCATTACTTACCATCCAGGAAATCACAACTGTAAAGTTGACGCTCTTTCACGCTTGCATTCCCCTGACTCACCTACTGGCCCAGAACCGATTCCAATGGAACATCGACCAGGACATTCAAGCCGCCACTCTAACCGAACCTGCTCCGCTGGGAGGCCCAGAGGGGAGAACGTATGTTCCCATCTCCCAACGTCAGTCCCTTCTGGGCTCAGTTCACAATGTACCGGGCACTGGATACCCAGGCAGCCAACGGACCCTCTCGATCCTCCAAGCTCGGTACTGGTAGCCCAGTATGTCCTGTGATGTCATCAGGTATGTCCAGAGTTGCTCAGTCTGTGCCATGTCCAAGAGTCCTCGTCATCTCCCCGTAGGCAAGCTCGTGCCCCTACCCGTACCACACCGGCCATGGTCTCACATGGGAATTGACTTTGTGACCGACCTCCCCAACTCCGATAACCACACCTGTATCCTGGTGGCAGTAGATCGCTTCTCAAAGGCCTGCTGAATAATTCCCCTCAAAGGTTTGCCCACTGCACTTGAAACTGCCTAAAGTCTGTTTACTCATGTCTTCAGGAACTTTGGAATCCCGAGGACATTGTCTCTGATCGGGGTCCACAATTCATCTCCCGTGTCTGGAGAGCCTTCTTCCGGCTGTTAGGGGTCACGGTAAGCTTGTCCTCCAGCTGCCATCCCCAGACAAATGGCCAGACTGAGCGTAAGATCCAAGAACTCGGGCATTACCTCCGGGCATACTGTCAAGATGACCAACACAGCTGGAGCCGCTACATCCCTTGGGCCGAGTATGCACGGAACTCCCTCCGGCAGAACACCACCGGCCTCACGCCATTCCAATGCATACTCGGCTATCAGCCCCCGCTCTTTCCGTGGACAGAAGAGCCATTGGAGGTTCCAGATATAGACTACTGGTTCCGAGCGAGCGAGAGAGTGTGGGACTCAGCTTACGTTCACCTCCAACGTGCGGTGTGGAGGCACAAGTCATTTGCAGATGCCCGGCATTCCTCCACTCCCACGTACCATCCAGAAGAAAAGGTATGGCTGTCCACCCGGGATCTGCGCCTCCGTCTGCCCTACAAGAAGCTGAGTCCCCGCTACATCGGTCCATTCGATATACAGAGGCAGATAAATGAGGTCACCTATCAGCTCCAACTACCACCCAGGTACAGAATTCACCCCACCTTTCACATGTCCCTCCTTAAACCCTTCTCTCCTTCTACACCAGGACCCACCACGCCAGACGAGCCTCCTCCTCCAGAGATCCTGGACCAACCATCCGTCTATCAGGTCAGAAACATTCTGGACTCATGGCGGCGAGGTGGCCGGCTAGAATACTTAGTGGACTGGGAAGGATATGGACCAGAGGAACGATCCTGGGTGGTCCGGGACGACATCCTTGATCCCATGCTATTAAGAGACTTCCATCACACCCATCCGAATCGTCCCGCACCCAGAGGCCGTGACCGCCCCCGTCGCTCCTCGAGGGCGTCAGGAGCCGCCCCTGGAGGATGGGGTAATGTCAGCGAATCCAAACAGTCACTGCCTTCACCATCACCACAATCATCAGCCACCACTTACACCAGATCACACTCACCTGAATTCTGATTACCTGCACCTGTCCTCTTCAATCAAGCCACCTACAAGAGCACGCTCCTCACAGTCACTCATTGTCCGGTCTACCGTTCACATCCATGAACTTTACCTGACTCCTTGCATTCTACTTACATGTGTTACTATTCCCTAGATCCTCCGATGAATCCTCCAACGATCCTCCTATTCCGTGTTTCCTCATTGCTGGCCAGCAATCTCCGACGAACCTGAAAAGACAGATATCCTTTAATACTCAGCTAAGTATTAGGAGGGTGATACACAGAATGTGTTCCTACTTTCAGAAACAGAATGCAGATTAATGGAACAAACAGCAATTTAAACTTTACTTCACTTAGACTTAAAAACAGCAAGGCATGATGAAATGACAGTACATGTCTGTGTGATGCATTTATGCATATTCCATCATTAAAAAAGGACAAAAATGCCTGCTTGTGCCACTTATTGCTTGAAGTTAAAGTTTGAATTTAAGAAGAAAGAAAAGCACATTATAAAATAAAATGCATTACTATTATTATTATTATTATTATCATGACAATTATCTTATTACTATTATGAGTTGAGTTGAGTTGAGTTGAGCTTTATTGTCATTCCGCTACATGCGGGGGCATACAGTGGAACGAAATGTCGTGCCTCACAGGACCACGGTGCTACATAAATACAGGCATACAGCAATGAAGTAAAACAATATAAACCTATACACAAACTATCCTACTGATAGATTTTGACTATAAATATACTATCTATATAAAAATTTTACCTATACATAAACTAAAAAATACAAACTATACAAACTATACGAATGCTTCAGATAAATACTGTACATGTGCAAAGAGAGACAATGTGAGTTCAAGCAGCTGGCTGGGGAACAGTGCAGGATGATTTGTAGTGCATGAGCATGTAAACATACATATATTACTGATATTACTGAGTCTTTTTGTGGGATTTGTGTGCACACAGCAGTGTGTGTGAAAAGTGACTAGTGCGCATAGAGGAAGAGAGTGTGCTACTATAGGTGGTTTGTACAGGCCCACTCACCTGTAGCACTCTTCGATTGCACAAACAAAGTTCCATAAGTTCCAGATTGTCCATGTTTCAGGAGGTAGGGGGTTTGTATGGGGATTCAGAGAGGGGCGGGGTGACTTGAGTTCAGGGCTCTCACAGCCTGGGGGAAAAAGTTGTTGAGCAGTCTGGCAGAGCGGGCTCTGATGCTCCGGTACCGTCTACCTGATGGTAGGAGCTGGAAGAGACTGTGGGAGGGGTGTGTGGAGTCCCTTACGATACTGTTGGCTTTGCTGGAGCATCGTGTGAGGAAAATGTCCAGGATGGAGGGGAGAGGGGCACCGATGATCCTTGCAGCTGTATTCACTGTCCGCTGGAGGGTCTTGCGGTCTGCTGCAGTACAGTTCCCGTACCAGACAGTGATGCAGCTGGTCAGCACACTCTCAATGGTGCCCCTGTAGAAAGTGGTGAGGATGGGTGGAGGGAGACTTGCTCTTTTCAGCCGACGGAGAAAGTGTAGGCGCTGTTGTGCCTTCTTGGAGAGTGACATGGTGTTGGTGGTCCAGGTGAGGTCCTCTGTGATGTGCACCCCCAGGAATTTAGTGCTGCTGACTCTCTCCACAGGCAAGCTGTCGATGGTCAGTGGGGGGTGATCAGCGGAGTTTCTTCTGAAGTCCATCACAACCTCCTTTGTCTTCTCCACATTGAGGGACAGGTTGTTTGCACCACACCATTCAGCCAGCTGTGCCACTTCCTCTCTGTAGTGCGTTTCATCGTTGTTGCTGATGAGACCTACCACTGTTGTGTCATCAGCGAACTTGATGATGTGGTTGGAGCTGAACTTGGCAGTGCAGTCGTGGGTCAGCAGCGTGAAGAGCAGCGGGCTGAGCACACAGCCTTGTGGGGCACCTGTACTCAGTGTGGTAGTGCTCGAGGTGTTGTGGCCGACACGGACTGACTGAGGTCTTCCGGTTAGAAAGTCCAGAATCCAATTACAGAGGGAATTGTTAAGGCCCAGTAGGTTTAGTTTATTTGTGAGCTGTTGTGGGATTATTGTGTTGAATGCTGAGCTGAAGTCAATGAACAGCATTCTAACATAAGAGTCTTTATTTTCTAGGTGGGTAAGAGCCAGGTGGAGGGTGGAGGAAATTGCATCGTCTGTGGAGCGGTTTGGACGGTATGCAAACTGGAGCGGATCGAGTGTGTTGGGGAGGCTGGTTTTGATGTTGTGCATGACTAACCTCTCAAAGCACTTCATTATGATTGGAGTCAGTGCTATGGGATGGTAGTCATTTAGACAGGACACAGGTGATTTCTTTGGTACCGGTATGATTGTTGTGGATTTGAGACATGTGGGGACGACTGCCTGGCTCAGCGAGGTGTTGAAGATATCTGTTAGGACATCTGTCAGCTGTACAGCACAGTCTTTCAGTACACGGCCAGGTATTCCTTACGTCGGCTGGAGACAGACAGAGCGCCTGGTCGTTGGGAGGTGTGGGCAGTTTTTGTGCAGGTGTGTCATTCTGCATTTCAAACCGTGAATAAAAGTGGTTGAGTGTATCTGGGAGGGATGTGTCATCATCACAGGCCTGTGGCGGGGGCTTGTAGTCTGTGATGGTCTGAATGGCTTGCCACAGACTCCGTGTGTCTCTGCTGTCTGTGAAGTGATTGTTGATTTTTTGAGCATATGACCGTTTTGCATATCCCACCAACAAATTGTGGAAATATGACTGAATCTGTCTTTTCTAAATCCAAAGGTTGTCACTGAAGCTGCTACTTCATTATTATTATTATTATAATGAACAAGTGGCAGTAAAACCTGGAGGAGAGAAAACAAAGAGGTGTGATTAGGGCATTACGAGCACTTCTACATTTCACCCTAAAAACTCTTGATAGTAGCTTTCTCAGTGGGCAGTAAAAAGGTGAATTATGGCCATATTACAATTTTGGCCTTCATTACAATAATGGCCCAATCAGAGGACAAGTCATTGACTAATTGGGTTTAATGTGCTCTTCATTCCCACATCATTTAAAAATGCAAGCATCTTACAATTTTTCTCTACATTATATTAAGGGTCATTTTGTCACCCTCATTCCAAGGGACAATTTAAAATTCAAACCAAGCTAAAATGGAAAAGGTATGGTTTTAATCATGACAAGAGCCTGAGAGAATGTAGAAGATTTTAAAATGAACTGTTATATTTTTTAAAGGTACAGTGTGTAATTTCTGTGGGGCACTAGTGGCACCAAACAGAATTGCAGTAAGGGAAAAACTAGACATTTGTTCAAGGTCACTGTAGTTCACAACAGTTTTGAAATGACACAACATGCATATTTCCATCTCTTAAAAATCAATGCATCTGTAGAAATAGCAATGAGTTTTGTTAATGCAAATTTGTTTTTAAATATAACAGGATAAGTGAACCTCAGTCTCACTTGTGAAAAATGTCATGACAATGCTGCAAAAGTACCAACTTTCTGTCTTGATTAACTTATCAAGTCCTTATTTGACCTTTGTTAACTAATCACTTGGAACACAATACTGATATATTTCCTATAACTCCAGTCTTTCTCGATAATAAGCTTGGCTCATTTTCATAGAGCCAGCAGGCAGAGATGAAGGACCGCCTTGGTCCACTGAGATGACAAAATGTAATATGCCAATAGAAATGGAGTCAGATCTACTTGGGGAGTGATCCAATCTTCACTCTATATGAGTCGTCCATGCATTTGACTTCCAAATACATATTTAAAGCTTTCCTGCCTTATGGAACCTCATTACCGCCCCCCTACTGCCAGCCTTAATAACACTGTTAAACAATGAGTGAGACAGTAATGGAGACTGGGGCAGGCTGGGTAAATCTTTGGGTAAATTCCCTCCATATGGCTTCAAGCTAGATTGAGTTTAATCCCTTGTGGGTATATACATATATATATATATATTTTTATTTATTTATTTTTTTGCTGATTCTCAGTGTGCAATGTATGATCAGCATGGACACTGAATCAGAAATGAGGGAAAGCACTCACATTACATTGGTTTTTATTCAGAATCTCAGAGGGGTTGGTTATGCTGTCTTGATCCAGGATGCTTAGAGCCTGGGATTTTCTCAGAAAATCTGATGGAGTGAATTGTAATACTAAAGGGTGGATCATTATTCGCTAGGAAGATATTATGCCTTCTACACGCATATCTGAAACAATGCATATTACACGTGACCTCTGTTTGGCAGTTGGGTAGCTCTTGTGGGAGGCCTCAGTACCTTTATAACCCTCTGCCCTCACTTGGAAAGGTTAGAGAGTAAAGAGAGAGCAAAAAAGAGGGTATTCTACTGAGAAAGAGATATGAGACTTTATGCACTCCTTTATCAGATAAATTCAACCACATTGCATAGTCTCACCACGATAACTTCAACAAATTAAAGTCATGGTCTAAAGGAAGCATTCCAGTTTCTCTGTGACAGATAAACTACCCAGGGAAAGAATCACACCGAATCCTGGGAGATCTGTTTCTGCTCTTCCCAAATCACATGAGACTGTTTTTCTACACAAACCCATCCAAGCACAGGGTATAGGAGAAATACAGCTTCAGCGGATAAACAGTTTGAGAATTGCTCTTGCTTTATGTCCAGATGGAATATCAGCCACTGTCTTCGTTTGGTTTCAAGTTAACATGAAATAGAGTCTGCATTTTACTTGTGCACTAAAAAAATCCTCTCAAATACAGTTAAAAAAACTTGTGCTGGTATATTAACTTTTCTAGAAACAATGTACAGTGCACAACACACAGTGTTAAAAAGACAAAAGATGTCATCAAGGTAACAAAATACACTAAAATTAATAATAAAAATGAACTACATTAAATCAAATGTAGCATAAACACCATAATGTAGATAACTGATAAGAAAAAATAAGATGAAAACAATTATACACAAAAAAAAAAAAAAATCAAAGCATTACAAAGGGACAGTGTTACTGTAATTATAAGGTTACTTTTAGTCACAAAAAAACCAATACTTTTTTTAATTCTTTATCATTTACATGGGTAGGTAACTTACAGTAAACAAGTTTTACTGTAGCATTTTCAGTTTTTCAGTTAAAATTACGGATATTTTAACACTTTAGGAAATTTATTAGACTGTTAAAAGTATTCTCAATAAGATCAGGAACATGAAATAAGAAAATAAACAGTATCAATTTTGATTTCAAGTTGACTTCAAACCCAACAATTACAGTAGCCTTACATTTCTTATTTACGTGGACAGAAGACTGACAGACAAATACACCAAATTTTCCTTGTAGCTAGACTTGTCCAATCTGGTGTCCCCATGGAAAAGAAGACAAAGCGAGAGCGAAATAAAATAAGAAGTGAAAAGAAGGACACTTTATCCAGATAAACGAGAATAACACTCCAGACAATGACCCTGTGGCCTAACATCCACACTACGACCATTTCCGTGTTCACTTCCCCGTCTCCTGGGAAACAACTACCTGCCGACAGTTAGTAATAGTGTCTTCCTCTCCTATCTCTAAGCTAAAGGGATGGAGTGAAGGTTTGTAAGTGGGTGATGAAAGAAAGAGAAAAAGAGACAGAGTATTGGCGATAAGAGGAGGGTTTCGCTGATGTGTGCCGTGATGGATCACTCCGAATGGTGTAGTTGGCAGGTGGGGTCGCTACATTTTAACAGAGGACACTTGATCCATCAAACTCTCTTTCTCGCGCTTTCTCTCCCTCTTTCTGTCTCATTTATTAACTGTCCCACTCTCGCTCACCCTCTTTGAATTGGTAGAGCGATTTGAACATGCTGTCTGGTCACCAAGAACAGTTTTTGAAATTACTGTCTGTTCGCGAAATTGAGATGAAAGGCAAGGCTCAAGAGCACACAAACAAACACACAGGTCACGCTGAAGGACGAATTGGGAGTTTTTCCCATATCGACACTCTTGACAGACTCGTTCATGACACTATTTGAAATCAATACGCACTATAGAATGTAACGAGTGTCTGGCTGCTACCTTGTACACATGAGGAATTATTCTTCACACGGGGGAGGCGGAAAGGGGCTCTAACTGTCAACCAGAAGGTAAAGCCAATTATAGCCTCGCTAATTACTGCCATTATACCCTTCTCGTCGTTAACCTATCATAAAAACATTTCCCTAACAGGAAAGCGCCCCCCTGACATGCAATAAAGCACTATAAAACTGTCATATATGTCAGCATGAGGTGGCGAGTGACTGATTTCTTATTGATTGGCTGCTGATGGCTAAATCGATCACCATTTAGAGCAATATCATATAGAGTATAAATAAGATTTTTGTATCTACACACATGACTGCTTTAATTGCCATTATCGTGTAAGGTTAATTTCACCCTTGATATGAAGGTGATCACACTGATACCTCTTGCCCTGCTGTACATGCATAAACCATGAGTGATCTCAGATCCACCTTATTCTCTGTGGAGTGGGAAGACACTCACTATTCCCTTTTTGAATTTTAAAGGAATAGTTCAGTCATCATTTACTCATTCTCTAGATATGGATGACAGCTTCCGCCATGTTAGCTGCAAGTATGTCATAATAATGACATACTGAGGCATTATTATAAGAAGTTTTCTCATAAATTCATAATAACGAACTCATTATTACAACTTGCAGAATCACATTTGTGTGATTCATCTGTGACAGAAACCAGCTTCCTGCTCATGTCATTCCAAACCCGTATGTTTTTCTTTCTTCCAAGGAACATAAGAGAATATTTAGCTGTATATGAGCCACTTTATGTGAACTTTATGCCACTTTATTTCTCTCCTGATTCAAACAAGATGACTTTTTCATTGGAGAAAGCAATATTATGGATAGAGGACTAGAGGAAGCAACTGTTTGAAGTTAAATAGATCCTAATAAAGAGATGTTAATTGGTGGACTGAAGTAATTCAAATTATTTGTGGATCATTGTGATGTTTTTATCAGTTGTTTGAACGACACCCATTCACTGCAAAGGATCCATTTGTGAGCAAGTGATGTTAATGTCTCCAAATTTGTTCCAAAGAAGAGATACTCATTTGCATCTTGTATGGCCTGGGGGTGAGTACATTTTTAGCACATTTTCATTTTTGGGTGATTTCTCAGAAAATCATACAGGATTGAAGCATTATAATAAGTACATGATGCTGAAATATTCCTATTTGGTGAACTAACACTTTAAGTACAAGAAGTAAAAGTAAATCGCTTCTAAAACAAAAAAACTGCAGTTTAAGGTAAGCTATGCTCCATATGCCTCACTGAGAATAAATCACACACATTTGGGTTTGCAGCCAGCGGTCCAGATAACTCACTGATTCTCTTTATTACTCTCCTGCAATCCTTTCTTCTGCCCTGATAACATGATTACAAGGGAGAATGGAAGGGTGGTGGGGTGGGGAGGCTGAAATCTGCATACATTTGTGCACTCACACACACCTCAACATAGACATTGTGGCTCGAAGCAATCAAATGCTGTGCTGCATACAGCGCCGGTGCATGTTTTATTCATTTGCCTTCTAAATCATCCCGAAACTCTTTCTCGCTCTCTCTCCTTTCAAACTCAAAACTGTACATTGACAGGGACATGCCTTCAACACACACAAAAGACACTTGTGAAAATCAAACCAATATCTTAACCACAGGGCCGGTACGTGAAAACAAACATGTCCACCAACCCGGATCAGTGGGTCCATGCTGTGTACGAGACTCTGACTTGTCGCTTTTCATTTATGGGGAAGAAGAAAACAAATGTCAAATGAAATGAATGGAAACCATTGTCATATTTGCTGAGCTCCAGCTAGAGCAGCACTAGATACAGATAATTGCAAATCAAAGCAAATTATGAACATAAAGACTGTCACATGATTCAGTCCCTTCCTTTTACACTCTCTTAGCATTTATTGTCCATTATCAGATGTTTTTAAGCTTAAAAAAAGACACCCAGCAGCAAACAAATGTACAAACATGCAATATGTATCATTTACTTGGGTTCAACGGTGTCAGGATCCTGCCCTGACTGTTTTGTCTTTGTTCAATGTTTCTTTGTTTGTTTTGTGTCTAAGCACATGGTTCTGTCTCTAGGCGTGTTTGACTTTAAGCGGCGCTGCGCAGAATGGTCAGTGTATGACATCAAATTACTGCGAGAGCGATAAGAGAGCCGACGGATCCTTATGCTCTCTTATCGCTCTCGCGTTACTTGGATGTCATACACTGACCATTCTGCGCAGTGCCGCTTAAAGTCGAACGCGCCTTCTGTTTGTGTCTGCCACATGCTCTTGTCCCACCTCCTTGTTTCCCCTGGTCATGCCCCTTTGTTTAGCACTTTGTCTGCTTGATTGTCTTCACCTGATCCTTGTGTGTGCTGCTCCATATATTGGGTTCCTTTTCCTCGTATCTCTGCTGGTTCATTTTGGTGTTTACCTGTTTCTTGGTCCAGAAATTATCCTTTGATCTTGCTCTAGTTATTTTGATATTGCTCCAATTTTTTATTTATTTATTTTTTTTCTTATCTAGTTATTTTATATCCCTGTTTCCTTTTTGTCTTTTCTAGTTCTGTCTAGTTTTTGTTTTTAGATTTTATGCATTCTAATCTAGTTTTGTTTCTCTATTTGATTCAAATTTTCATTTACCCTTGTTTTTGCAGTTCCAGTTCCTTTTTGGATCTTGCCGCTTTTTGTTTTTGCTCTGATTGTTTCTTTGGCTAGTTTTGGTCATTTATTGCTTTTGTTTCTCTTTTTTTTTTTCAATTGTCTGTGGTGTCGTTGTGTTGTCTTGAGTCTCATCTTGGTTATTGTGTTTTGTCCTGTCCTGTCCTGCCCTTACCCAGATCCTCTGGTCACTGACCCCTACTGCCTGGAAGCAGCTCTCCACTCTCACGTGTCAAGTCTCTGGTTCTGTGAGTCCCTACTTGGTGGCTAGACTGGTGCGATGTTTGAGTTTCACTTCAAGCTACAGGTTCCCTGTGTTCCTGTCTAGTCCTTCCTCCGGAGCTGCCTCCTCCATGTTTGAGTCCATTGCCATCTCAGACTGTCTCAGTGGTCATCCCTCCTGCCCATTTTGTGCCGTCTGCCCTGCCCCTCTGTTTGGACTATTTCACTCATTCTCCCTGCTGTTCTAGTCTACGTCTTGTTAATAAAATACCCTTGTCTGCTCAATTACATCTGGGTCCCATTTCTTGCAGATCCCTGACAAACAGTGCCTGCATTAGCACAGTGGTTCTCAGTTGAGATGCCCCCTATTGAAAGCACAAAAAGTGCCCCAAATGTACCCATTGTCTTTAATTTATTACATTTAGAGTTTTTTTTTTTTTGTTTTTTTTTTTTTAATTGTTTAATTTTTTATTTTATTTAATTTTTTTTTTTTTTTTTTGGACACTCAAAGCTTTTACACATTTTGAAGGGGGGAAATCCCTTCAACCATCACCATTAGGCTTATTTCCATATTACTTTAGTTGATACTTGCAAATATACTTATTATTAGAAATGTTTTCTCTAAAAAATGCTGTTCATATTTTAAATAAACTAATTAATTCTACATTTTCTTTTAGCTTTCTTTTTTCTGATGAAAAACCAAGATAAATCAGACTTTTTTCAGTACACCTACATTTTCTTTTTATTTTCTTGCAAAAATGCACATAAAACATTTTAATTGCACAAAATAGCTTTTACAATATCCTAAAATTAATGAATAAAATGACCTTGTTTTGCAGCAGTAATATGAAAGAATCAGATCAAAATGAAAAGCCTGTCATTCACTCACCTCATGTCGCTTTTGTATGTGTGGCACTTTCATCTGAGAAGTAACTGTCAATATCCTAAAAGTAATCTGGATTATAAAGGCTCCTGTAGTCAAAAAAAAAAAAAGAAAAAAAAGTGTAGCTGTAAAACTTATTGGCTCTCCCATGTCGTCAATGCGGCAGATTCAAAAGTGAACGTGTCTGCCGCGAAGGAGCACGCTTCACTGACAACCACTGTATTATTATATTATTAATACTGAGGTGCATTTCTTTCTTCCTGCAATTATTAAATCATCCTTCTCTTTTGATTTTTTTTCTATTATTAACTACTCATTTCCATCCCTCAATCAGATTAAACAGTCTCAGGAGTGTGTAGTAGCACCTTCTGTGATTTTCCAAATAATAGCCTAACCACCAGATACCTTGTGTGGATAGAGCCAACACATGTTCCCTTGAGCTGGCATTACAAGTTTCAGGGACAGACATTACATTATAGTTGCTGGTCCTTCTGCTTGGTTGAGCACATTCTTGAGCCGTGAAACGCAATTAATAAAAGCATATCCACATGTTCAGTTGGGAATGTCTTCTAAATTTGAAGGGACATGAAAAGAGTTTAAAAATAAGAGCCATCTGTGAATTGGATACATAAATTATGGGAAGCAAACTGGGTACATCAATTGTAGTCTTCATGACTAGCAATAAAGTACATCATTTGATGCAGTAACCAACATTGTCAAAAAGCAACCAATAATATTATTAAAAACAAAATAATACAGATAGCCTATAAACAGACAGACAGACAGACAGACAGACAGACAGACAGACAGACAGATAGATAGATAGATAGATAGATAGATAGATAGATAGATAGATAGATAGATAGATAGATAGATAGATAATCACATGAGTCATATTCAATGTTATGTTTCATCATTCAGAATGAGAATTCAGAGCTGTCTTTTTTTCATTCAAATGCCAATACATCCCTTTCCTGTTCAGAGAAATGTCTCCGATTCATAGATTCAAAAGGCTGTTGAAAGAGATTCAACAACACTATATTACGTATTTTTCAAAAAGAATAGTCAACCAGGTGATCATCAATACTGTGTTGTTTGCCAGGTTTTCAGAGAACTTTATGTGGGTGTGTCTTTCAAGTTCTATAAAGAAGAAGCAGCGTAATAACCATAGCTGGATTCAGATAGTAAACATCAAGTGATGGTTTTGATGGGCTTAGGGAAAAGAAGAGCATAAGCAGCACAAAAAAACTGAACACACACATACATCCACACTTCAAACGAAATGTGCCTCCTCCCGCTAGACGACAGCTGGCAGAGCTCTGGTGTGTGTGTGGTACACCTGGTGCTGTGCAGATAGAGTAAACCTCAAAACACACACAAATACAAACATCTACATCACATCAGAGTGCATCACACATGCATTCGAGAAGGTGAACACTGATAACATTTGCCATCAACCAACCGACTGTGAAATAAATGTCACTCTAAGGGGCATCTGATGGTCATCTGGATTTATAAATATTATGAATACATTATTCTAATAATACCACTAAGAGATAATATTTACATGTAAATTTACAATGGGGTCCAAAAGTGTCTACATGATTTTTTTTCTTTTGTGGAACACAAAAGGAGTCATGCATGGTATAATATCCGAGTTGCTCCATACAATAAATGTAATGCTGATGTTGATGCATGAGTTGAAGAGCTACTTTTATGATGTTTTACAGTATGTGGTTTTTTACTGTATGGGAGGTTGACAGTCCCTGGTCACCATCCGCTTTCATTGTTTGGAAAAGATCAATGCTTACAGTACTAGAAATTCTGAAAAGAATCAGTTTTATCAATTCAACTTTTTTTGATGTGCTAATAATATAATTATATTATTATATAAGTTATATAAGTGTTATAATTATGTAAGTTTGTGGTAAGCATAACTTGACGATACTTAGTTCTACAACGTAAACTGCAGACAATCACACCCCAAAATGTCTTATCTAGTTAATTATTTATTAGAAATACAAGTTTTCAAAAATAAGCATAACTACTTTGCATTTTCAGTCAAGTTATGTTTACCACAGGCTTTATTTTACTCATAAATTGAAAAACTTAATTATAAAACCCTATAGGAAAATATGGAAAGGAACCAGCAGTGAATTAGTCTTCTGGGATCTTACATCATACCTGCACCATTCTATAACTCTACACCTTTACTTCATTTAGCAGAACCATGTGACAGTAGGACAGTAGGACCCATTTGTGGTTTCAAACTATATGTGACCCTGGACCATAAAACCAGTCATAAGGGTAATTTTTTTTTTTTTTTTTTTTTAAATTGAGATTTATACATCATCTGAATAAATTTTCCATTGATGTATGGTTTGTTAGGATGAGAATATTTGGCTGAGATACAACTATTTGAAAATCAGGAATCTGAGGGTGCAAAAAAATTCAAATATTGCGAAAATTGCCTTTAAATTTGTCCAAATGAAGTTCTTAGCTATGCATATTACTAATCAAAATTAAGTTTTGATATGGTAGCAAATTTACAAAATATCTTCATGGAAAAAGATCTTTACTTAATATCCTAATGAGTTTTGGCATAAAAGAAAAATCGATAATTTTGACCCAAACAATGTATTTTTGGCTATTGCTACAAATATACCCGTGCTACTTATGACTGGTTTTGTGGTCCAGAGTCACATATTTTTGAGACGGTCTACAGATTTTAAGGAGAAAATACTCAGCAATGGAGTTGAATGATAATTTTGCTCATGGTTTGTCTTTAATCATATTAAAAAACACCAGACATGATATGTAAACAACATTAAAAACTTGATTTTCAACACAGGGGGTCTTTAAAAATGCAAAATCGAACATTTTTACTAATGTTTTCACACTTTTGGACTCTATGTTAATGTCAGCTGCTAAACCACAAATATTGACCCTGTCACTCCCATGAATAATGTTCACTTTGCTCTGTCCTGTCTAAATGAAGCCATGTCTCTCTTTCCCCCACTTGCTCTCTCCTTTCAGCCCCATTCCAGCAACCTCCATCCACCTCTTCTGAAGATCTGAGCTGCCCTGCTGTTCACGGTCTGAGGGTCCTGTCTACTGGCTGAAGAGTGTCAGGCTGATCATGAGAGCTTCCACCTTGGGCACATCACAGAGCCTGCTGCCCTGGAGACAACAATGTACAGCTAATCACCTAGGTATTTGCCACCATTTCACATATTCCATCTTTTTTCTCTCTCCTTGTCCTTCCCTCTGTCTCCTCATCCTTCCATCCATCGCTCCCATCCTGCAGGAAACATACAAGACTATTAATGTCAAATAGCTATAGGTGAAACATTCTTCTAACGCACCTGCAGAGCAGACTGGCCGTGAGCAAAGACTTGATTAATGTTGCTGATGTGTGTGTGTGCATGAGAGACAGCGGGTGGGGAATCAGTTAGCGAGTAAAAGATAAAGGGCAGGACAGAGAGATACAGTGTTACGCTTTGATCGGAAAGGTCATGTACGTTTCTAAGTCGCTTATTATTAAAAGGATAGAACCCACCAGGAACAGAGCAGAGTTCTTTTTTTTTTTTTTTTTTTTTGGCCTGTCTGTTGACGGCATCTCAAATCTTATCCTGCATGTACATAATATATATTTATTTTAAATCTATTTACTTCAATAATTTGCTGTAGTGAATCTCAGAAAGAAATGTCTGCTATATTTATGTTATTATAATATTAATTTATATATATTTTGCATAAAGAAAATAAAACCAATTTTCACAATAAATGTTGTTGCATGATTATTGTAGCAATATTATTCTCATTATTTCTCATTTGTATATGTGTGTGTTTGTCTGTGTGTGTGTATATATATATATATATATATGCTCCATAAAAAAGCGTTACATACCCTACTATTGTACACAATTATATAATAATATACATACATAATTATAATACTTATACTTATATTCATTTAAATACTATAATATAATGTAATCATTTAAATATAATAAAATAGAACATATATAATAATATATAATCATTGGTGGAGGGGGTTCAAATATGCATAACTGCCTGGGGAAAAAAAAGTCCAAAACTGCTAAAAGGGGATATATTTTATGCAGCATAATTTCTTTTTCTTTTCTTTTTTTTCTTTTTTTTTCTCTTGATTTTGGGATGAAATGGTTGGAGAAAATAAATAAATAAATAAATGGAAAAAAAAAAGAAATAACGTGTTTAGCTACTAGTTTGAAAGTGTGGAGTTATTCATATATTGTCATCTGTTTTCTCAGGTCAAATTTCTCATTACAAGATTCCAGAACAGAGCTCTTTTACACAAACTGATTCCATGTGTTCACAAACCTCTAACAGTTCACCTTTCTCAAAACCCTCTCTCCTCATCTCATCTCTTGTCCCATCTCTCCTCCCCTTTCCTTTCCAATGTCCTGTCCTTCTCTGCCCTCTCTGTCTTTTCTTTGCATACATGACTGGTAATGTCCATTTCTCCTCATCATGTGTCCTTGAGCCTTTCATGGTCTTAATTCCCATTAACACTCAGAATGACCTGATCACTGCCTGCCCATTGTTCCTCTGCTTTCAAATGACACTTTAATTAAAAACCTGTCATGCACTGCAGATGGACCTTGGGCTCTGGACGCTGGTCAGACTAACTGAAGCGGACTGACCGCAGCTCCGTGGCAGGGTTGAGTTCAATTTCATTTTCTTCCTGCAAAATGAGAACAAAGATCTTGCAAAAGTGAATTTAAATGGCATGAAGTATCTATCACAAAAAGTTTTTTTTTTTTTTTTAATTGAATCTAGTACGCTAAAAAGAAGCTCTTTCACACAACACACAGAAAAGTAGTTCTAGACCTTAGTTCACCTAAATTAAATTTGCTAAGAATATACTCACCCTCGGGGCATTAAAGATATTTGTATATGTTTTTTCATTGAAACAGATTTGGAGAAATTTTGCATTACATCACTTGCTCACCAATGAATGGATCCTCTGCAGTGAATGGGTGCCGTTAGAATTAGAGACCAAAAAGTTGATAAAAACATCACAATAATCCACAAGTAACCCACACAACTCCAGTCTATCAACTGACATCTTGTGACATGAAAAGCTGTGTGTTTGTAATAAAAAAATCTATCATTAAGATGTTTTGAACTTCAAACGCTGCATCCGGCTAATATCGCTTTTTCCAATGAAAATATTGCTTTCTCTAATGAAAATGTAATCTCATTTGAATCATGAGAAAAACATGCACAGATCTAACACCATTTACAAGCAAAAACAGTCCAAAACAGAATTAAACAAATATGTTGTTGTTTTTTGATGTAAGAGGATAACAGGTGATGAAATTTTCACCAGAGGAAGTGTTATTATGGGTTTTTTATTTATTTATTTATTTTTATTTTTTGACAGTTTAACAGTTAAAACACCTTAATGATAGATATTTATTACAACCACAGCTTTTTATTTTTTAATGAAATATATTTGGTGGAACTGTTCCTTTAAGAACTGTTCATGCAATCCTCTTGTCTAACAGGTTGGCTGTAACATTTATTCCAACCTTTATGGAAATCTTATACCATGTGACCTAGCATGGTAAATGTCAGGCAAATTAAATATCTTATCTAAGTTCACAGGTGTGCAGAAGTCGAAGAGCAGTTCACTAGGTGCAATGATTAATATATTTCTCAACATGTTTCTTCAAAGAAAACCAAGTTCACCTTTACAGCTAAATATGTAAATATCTGATATACCATAAGGTAGCACACTCAGTCTGATGGATAATGGTAAAAGCTGCACTGGCTAATGTCTGTCATCCATCCGCTAATAATCACCCACTGACCTTGTGTATGAGTAAGCATTGGTCTGTCTTTTGTGCCAATTAAACTTGGCTAATTATCTGCTTAGCCTTTCAGCCTTCATCTGCAGTTCAATGTTAGCCAGAAGCCACAGCAATTAGCAGCCGGTCAGAACTAGGAAAAAAAACAAAACATTACCCGCTACCCGCACACTAACACATGTCCATTCCTATCTACAAAGAGAGATCAGAGCTTAGATCATTAACTCAAAAACAGTTTTGTAATTGACAATGACACATAAACTTGACACATTAACAGAAATCTGTGATTCATCATTGACATGACTAACAGAAAACAGGCCAAAAGTCTAATACATGAAAAAAAAAAAAAAAAACTGAAAAACTAATGGAACAGTACAACAATCTATCTATCTATCTATCTATCTATCTATCTATCTATCTATCTATCTATCTATCTATCTATCTATCTATCTATCTATCTATCTATCCATCTAAATTCAAATTAAATTCAAATTAGGGAACTGAACTGGAATTTAAAAGTCAATCTCAATTCTACTCTCTGTGAAGAACAGAAAAAAAATCAGGTCATTTCAACTTAAATTATATCAAACTAACTTAAAACAAAGGCTGAATCTTGTATTGAAGCTGAAATTAGTTAAGATTATTTAAATGAGTTAAAGTAATGGAAAAACATGACTTACTGATCATATCATTTTTTAGAGTGTATTTTGTAAATTGTTCAGTTAGGATAGTATGCAGTAACTTGATCACAAAAACCAGGATCAAGAAAGTAAAACATGCACACTTGCCCACGCACATTTTTATGTGAAAGCTTGTTTGTTTTCACACAAATTTTTAGAATTATTTAAATAACATCTTTCTGAAAATTTGATGGTGTAGAGTTCGTAATGCCAAGGCCAGGACATGATGAATGCATGAAATTTTATTTCAGAATTTATGTGGCACTCAATGAACAGTACAAAAGGGAAAGAAAGAAAGAAAGAAAGAAAGAAAGAAAGAAAGAAAGAAAGAAAGAAAGAAAGAAAATGGTAATCAGTGTATGCACAAAATACTTATTTTTTAATACAATATATTGAAAAATACTGCATTCACATAATAAATGTGAATGCACACACACACACACACACACACACACACACACACACACACAGCCCACACACGTACACACATATTTAACTGACATAAAAGCTTGTTCATTTAGGCACCCACTGACAGAGGTGAGTCTGTCAGTTACCACCTCTAATGAAGCTCAAACTGAGAGCTGTTTCACACACACACACACACATGCACACGCACACACACACACACACACACACACACACACACACACACAACTTTGCATAACTTTAACTGATGGCCGCTGTTGAATTAACTAACCGTTAAAACCAATAATGTCCCTGTGACAGCGCAAGGGATGGAAGGACGCAGAGAAGGACTCTGCACTCTGTCAGGAGAGTATAATCAACACTGACAGAGGTATCATTTCACTGGAATATCTCGCCCCCTCTCTCTCTTTCTTTCTCTTTCTTTTTCTCTGACTCACTCTCTCATGCATGCATAATATGACTTCATAAAAGAGTGGTGACATGAAACAGCACAGGTTTGATTGGCAATTCAGCGACTGTCAGTTCTCCACTACCAGATTCATTTAATGCAGAGAAAGAGGGGAAAATATCCATGTGGATACTGAACCGATAGCACTTTTTTCATATAGATGATAATATAACATAATTCTATTTACACATACTGCACAGTGGAACTCAGATGGCATTTTGATGACATGTTATTTCATATCTGAATAAAATAACTTTTTGTTGCCATTGGCAAATATGTAAACTTACACAGTCTTACGCCTAGTTTTTCATACATTTCAGCTTTTATCAAAAAGAATCAGAATTGGAAATTATTTTGAAAACTGCCAAGAATCCAAATGCCCTTTTTATGTACTAAAAAATATTTTTTGCCTTAGATGATAGACTCTTCCCTGACAAGAGTGGTGCTTTAAAAGAAGTTTATTTGATGTCATGCTCTTTTTGAATTAAATCCTCTAATGCAAATGTTGTAATGGGACAGAGCTGATATCAATTCCTTTCAAATCGGTTTTGTCAGTAGACTCAGCAGGGGTACAACAGGGCTAAAGGCACCCCAGGGTAGAATATCGGTTTGATTTTTTTCTCTGAAATAAAATAGCAATAAATACAGTAGCTACACAAACCACTGCAGTACATAGTACAATTGTCCTGATCTATGAGATACAATTAAAATGTGCTAATAAAGGAATAGTTCAATCTTCTTTTATGTTCAACATAAGACAGAAACTCATACAGGTTTGGAACGACATGAGGGTGAGTAAATGATGACAAAATGTTACTTTTGGGTGAACTATCCCTTTAAGGTAAATTTGAGGCAGATTGAATAGTCTTCAGTGTCACTTGATCCTTCAGAAATCATTCTAATATGCTGATTTGATGCTCAAGAAACATTTATTATTATCAATGTTGAAAACAGTCATGTACAATTTTTTTCAGGATTCTTTGATGAATATAAGGTTCAAAAGAACAGCATTTAGCTGAGATAAAAAGCTTTTGTAATATACTACTATAATATTGTCATATACTATTATCATTTATTTTTATATGCTACTTACAGGTTTGGAATAAAAATACTAATACTACTACTAATACTTTTTATTAATAAAATTATAATTCATAAATGTATAATTATATATTATTTATATAATATCTATCAATTATAAATTTGTTGTATACTACTAGTGTTATTTATGTACCACTAATCATATATCAGTTTCTATATGTGCTCTATTAATCTGCAGTTTTATTCTATCCGTTATCCTCAGACACATCCAGTTTTCTGCAAATTTTATCTTGTGCTCACTGGCACTGCTACAAGACTAAGTTGCAACATACGCACAACTCATGCAACCAACCCCAGGGTTCTGCCCAGAATCCACTCGTGTTTCCTCACGCTTTCATTGCAAGACAACTCGTGCTAATTGTTTGTTAATGCTTTTATTCAAAGCCACTAACAGTCCACTTCTTCGATGAACAGTCCCTTCGGAGCAACCTGGGGTTAAGTGCCTTGCTCAAGGGCGCAGTGGTGATCATTACACTGCCTTTTGTTCTCAGAACACACTTTGAGGGATTTGAACCTATAACCTTTTAGTAACTACCTCAGATCACTGACCACAAGGCTACATGACCTGCATTGTCATTGACTTAAACATTTCCCAGTTTGAAATCTAATCAGCTGTCTACTGATATAACAGCTTTAAACAACAATCCATGTCAAACATCCAGCGAAACACCATTCAGTGGTGCACAAGAGAGACACTAAATGGTCCTAATTGGAGTGTGCCAGCTGACAGAGGTAATGCAACAGGGCTAAGTCATCATAAACAGATGTCTGATGGGAAAATATAATTAAAGAGAAAAACAAACAAACATAAAGAAGAGAAAGAAGCATGACTAGCATACTTGATTAATATGATGGAGGACATTAGGGAGCTCAAGGCTACACCTCAGCTCTGAAATGTCCATTTTTATGTTTTAAAAAAGCTAATTTCTGGTTATGCAAACGTTAAAGGAACATTCTAATTTATCATTTTGCAAACATTACACAACATTTTGCAAATAAACATTTTCTGAATGCTCTGCAACAAGTAGTAACATCTGAAAAACATCAGATAACCTTCAAAGGGAAATGTTTCAGAAATAAAACTTTTCACGAACTAAGTATAATAATGTTTTTGTGGTAAAGTTTTGAGAACATTATTAAAGACCAAATAACTCTAAATGAACATTGTATTAACATTACTAGAAGACCATTTGTTCATAACTTCGCCAAAATGTCTGAGAGTGTTCTGTTTTCTGGGATGGAGTTGTCACTTTTTAACTTGAGTCAGTAATTTTCAGGGTGTTTTTGAAAATTAATTTCTGTACAGACATAGATTAAAGCATATGTGAAAGGCAAAATACTGAAATATGAATTATGTTTGTATCTTTGATGATGTTTTGGCTAGAAATAATAATAATGGTATAACTGGTACAACAAATGGTATAAATTACAATATTTGAAACGTGAAAACTTGCCCCAACCTGATAACATGTGCAAAATTTCCATTTACTGAGATCATAAGTAAAAATTTATGCTGGGCTACTTTAATGATGTCCTTACTACCTTTCTGGGCCTTGAACATGGTAGCTCCCTTGCTGTCTATGCAGAGTCAGAAAGCTCTCAGATTTAATCAAAAATATCGTAATTTGTGTTCTGAAGATAAATGAAGGTCTTACAGGTTAGGAACAACATGAAGGTGAATAATTAATGACAGAATTTTCATTTTTGGGAGAACTATCCCTTTAACATATTACTATCTCCAAAGAATACTTTCAAGTGACTTTATTTACATATTTTAAGTGAAAGAAAGCATTTAACGTCCCATAACTGTATTAAACTAAAATCCATTGTGAATTTGTTACAGTAAAGCCTTTAACAAGCAAAACGAAACAACACTGGAAAGCTAACCATAAGCTTAATAATAAGTCTCTTTTTGTTGACTGAAAGGATGAGCCATGTTTAGCATCAGCACACATCCTCCACAACCGAACAAGAACAAGGATTATATTTCCCCATTTATAACAGAAATCAGCCATGACAGAGAAACTACCAAAGGAGATACGTGTTTGACGTCAATTGATGGATGTTCTCCTATACTGCAGCCCTGACCTCAAACACTGACTAATTCATAGACGCCAACAATACACAAACTTTCTGTGCCTGTACACTCTGGGTGGTTTCACACACAAGTGATGTGCTCCAGCAAGGGCGATTCAGAAGCGTGAATGTGAAAATGAGCTATTCACATTCATGACTTCCAGAAATAACTAGTTTCAGGAAAATGTGACGCCCATTTCTATGATGCAGCCTTTGCAGAAGATAATGGATGACTGTATAATAAGCTGTGTTAATTAGGCTCATTATAACAACTTGATAAAATAACTGACCAATTAGAGCCACTCAACTAATGCTTTTCAGCTTAAGAATGGAGCCTCATATACCGCTGAAGAGATATATGTATTAAAAAGCCATCAGTATAGTATTAATCAAGACCGCGAGAAAGACTATGCTGATTAATCAAATTCAGAGCGCCATTTATTGCACTGGGGGGTTAGCTGGGGTACAGCTTCAGAAAAATGCTCTGTCATTTTCAGATCATTCCAAAATCAGCTTATTACTCCAATACTCCAATTC
This sequence comes from Spinibarbus caldwelli, assembly GCA_039654775.1. NCBI lineage: Eukaryota > Metazoa > Chordata > Actinopteri > Cypriniformes > Cyprinidae > Spinibarbus > Spinibarbus caldwelli. The sequence continues at coordinate 9,932,680 of CM077258.1, forward strand.
ATCATGGCTGCATCCATCACTGTCTGAGACAATAGTGATGATTCCTCTGCTTATAAATTCTGCCAGCACTGAGCTGATGGATCCTCATAGCTACAAAGCAATGCCACGCTGACTTACAGATGAGAATATGTGCTGACTGGAGGTTTAAACCCAGTTTAGCATAGTCACAGTGTGCCATTCCTGCACTGCATAATAGCTACAATTTCATGCATTTGTCATGTTTGGCATTATGGCAATTATTGATTTTCTGCAGATGGAATGTAAGTTATTCTGAAAAGGTATATGAAAACCAAACTATTATACAAGTCTATGAATATCAGGAACATAATGTAGTGGTGGGGATTTTTCAGTGACTCTGAAAGTTACATTATTACACCAGTAGGTGGTGCCAATTTTTTGAGTGAGTCATTGAGTAATTCATAAGAAAAACAACTTGAGTGAAAAATTATTGAATGAATCACACAGCTGATTCATTAAACACACTTGCTGGTCAAAAACTGTAATACTTCCCTACTATATATAGTATGCAAAAAACAAAAAAAAAAAATTAAAAATTTTAAAAAACGTACGCCAAAAGAGTAGAATGTCCAAAGTAGCATGTATTCAAAAAACAGTTTTAGATTTATGACTGACAGGTGAAGCAATGCAACTGGCTCTGGTAGGTAACAACATGGCTATTGAATTAATTCATAATATCCATATTCAAACTATACAGAACATAATTTTTTAACAGTCACAGAGTTCAAATTCAAATGTAGTAACTACTGAGTATTCAAGTTTGGACGCAGTGACTGATATGTTCAGGAACAAAACAAGTCATTGAAGCATTCATTCAACCAATTCTTTCAAAAATATACATTTAAGAGCAAAACGCAACTGTGTTGCTTGGAAGTGAAATTGTTAATTCTGCTTTGGCTTCATTTGGAACAACTTGAAAAAACAAGATGTAAGTGGGCATATTGTGCTGTAAATTTCTTGTTTATTCAACATGAAGTATATATTGAAGCTACTGTTTATTGAACAAGATGTTAATATTAAAGTCAAATCACACTCGCTGTCTGTCTGCTGTAAGTCTGAATATCAGAAGGCTTTGATCTCATTCAAAATGTCTTACATACAAATAAGTTTATTTTTCAAATACAGTTTGACTATTCAGACTGAAAGATTTTCAAATATTAGATTTTAATCAATCAAATTAATGTTGACTTTATGCCCTGGAAACCCATTCACAGAATGGAGAGTTTCAACCAACGCTATCTCACGACCAATTCGTACGTATTTTACGAGGTGGCTAATTCGTACGAATTCGTACGGCCTCACTCATACGATTTTGTACGATTTGTCTAAACCCCAGTGACGGGTAGGTTTAGGGACAGGGTTAGGTTACGTCATTCGTACAAATTCATACGAATTGGCAACTCGTAAAATACGTACGATTTAGCAAAAATCGTATGAATTTGTACGAGTGAGGTCGTACGAATTCGTAAGAATTAGCCACCTCGTAAAAAATGTACGTAGGGCCTCCATTACTTCTCCCTAAACATTGCACAAACCAATTTTATTCCAGAAATGTGCTCAGAAAATGGAGTAAGACTTTTATTTATTTACAGTGCCACTACAGTGTTTAGCATACAGTAGCACTGGATGTGTACACAGGTACACTACCAACTCAACTAGCAGTCACGCAGTCAATCAATCACAGCTCAGGCCTGCTGCTTCTAACTGCCGCCATCCATCATCTCAGTATCTTCCTCTTAGACAACAGTGATGGATCATCAGCAGCGCATACTGTCAGCTCCATAAGCAACGGCCCTCAGTCGGTCAGCCCCATCCCACTGAAGGAGGTACAAAATGGGCTCGTAGTGCACAATGAGATTTAATGGAACTGCTGTTCAGCTACAGTTTAAGATATCTGACCATATCAGGATAATTAATTTGGATAATACAGACTTAAATGGCCTCGGGCAGTTATAAAATAAGACCTATTAAAGTCTTTTAGCAGAAAGACTTTTAAAATCCCCTTGTCTGGAAAGGTCTCGTTCTGATTTATGAAAACTGGTGTAGGTCAATGGTGTACTTCAGATCATGCTCTCAATCCTTAGCTCATCAACTTTAAATTGGAGAACGACTCTAACTTGGATTATTGTGCCCTGCAGACTTCTGATCTGCTGAAGAGAGCACCACAGCTGGCACAGTTGGGAAACAAACTGCAGGGAAAAAAATGTAAAAATAGTGGAACCAAATTGCATTTGGTTCTTTTGACGGTTCTCATACATAATTATTCTAACGGTAATCTGAAATTATTCAATCAGTGGCATGTGCAGCTGAATCTACAAGATTGTACATGTGAATGAAGGTCAAAAACATAACACGCAAACAGGGTAGTCTGATTCCCCACCAAATGACTCTTATGAGACAGTTCCTTTTAGTGAATCATACACTTACAGCACAATCAGTGTAGTCCAATTTCTGAACAAATGCTATTATTAGATGATCATTTTTCGTGTAATAAAACACAGCTGTAAGACTTACAGTAAATCAGTGTGGTCATTGACTGGCCACATCAAGTACACAAGAATGACTATGCTTGACCAGTGTTGCCCACTAACTTGTGTCTACCAGCTAGTCTAACACTTACTCAGTAGTCATTAGCCTGGGCTAACCCAATGCTGGTCTTTTCAGCAGGGAGGTGATGTGTTATAAGACTTCACATGAAGACAACTTTGTTGACTTATGACTTCATGTCAGCAACTGTCAGATTGAGCAAACAGGAAGGCAGAAGACCACTGAAGAGGGGGAAATGTTAATTGACGAGACAGGAACCACTTCTGTTCTCTTTAGTGTAAGGAGTCAAGGCAAGGCTGTAAGCAAAGGCAACTAAATCCTCTTATACCAGCTGTTTCTAATCCTTCCATCTTCCTCAACATCCAGATGAAAGAGCGATACAAGCCATCTTGTTGTTCCTCTGTCTCTGTCTTTCTTCGACCTCTTCGTGTAATCTGACAGTGAAAATTAACTAAATGAAAGTTGTACTTATATCCCTTTAGCCTCCGTGTCGTGTGGGCTGAAGGCGCAGATGGATTCGATTTTATTAGCTGTGTTTAAGTGAGCTTCTCTATCCTTTCGTCCCTAGAGCTCAGCCTGGATCTGAATCCGTCTGTCAGGAAGACTTATGCCCAACACGCTGCGTGCTTTGCCTGAGAAATGTGCGGCATCTCTGATTGAAAAGCAGTTTTTATTATAATGATGTCCCTAAGATAACCATTGATCTGTTTACAAGACCTTTATTGAATAACAGAGCAAGACAGAAAGATAAAGATGCATATCAGCCAAAATCCTATGAAATTTTAGAAAGGATTCAGAAGTTGCAGTTTTAAGGAAGGGCCAGTTAAATCATTGATATTCTCCATCCAAGCTTAAATCATTCAAAGTTTTCCCATCTCCATTGGAGTGATTCTCAGGGTATCCGGGATCAGTGGTGCTCAATGATTCTTACAGAAGTACAGTATTATTGAAATTCATTGGATTCTTCCCTGTGCGGATCCCAGATTTATTCAGCAACAGTACACTCTGAACTTCCATTTCCTAGAGTCATTTCACAAACACACACATACACACCAACAAAGAGACCACCTATATAGAATGTACCTTGTTTGTAAGCAGATTTCCTAGCAGCGATTCCTCTGCAAAACGTGCTCTCAGTTGGTGTGCTTGACAATAATCCAGTGCTATTGAATTGTATATTCTATATTGTGGTTTACATTCTGCTTGTTTGCTATTGTAATACTGAGCAGTATGAGATGAACGCACAAAAGAGTTGTGCCATTTCTATACAGTACATCTTCCTGTCTTATTAAATAACTAACCACAATGCCTTTTCACCAGGAGCTTTCTGTGTTATTAAAATTAAAATTGTATTCTTTTCAGTACAAACATGTAAATAGTTCATTCAAAATTTTGCCTGTATATACAAAAGTCAAATACATATAAGAATTTTTTTTGTAAATTTTTTTTTTTTTCTCCAGTTTTATGGTTTAATTTGGCACATGGCACAATCCGTACATAGACATCTGGTATAGCCTACATAAATAAATATGAAATACATTTTTACATATAGAACTATTAAAAAGACACCTGAAGATGTTTCTTATATTCTCACCAAGCTTAAAGATTTATTTGGTCAAAATACTGTAAAACAGTAATTTTGTGAAATATTATTTCAAATATCTGTTTTGAATATATTTTAAAATGTAATTTATTCCTGTGATAGTAAAAATGAATTCACAGCAGCCATTGCTCCAGTCTTCAGTGTCATGTGATCCTTCAGAAATCATCCTAATATGTTGAAATGATGCTCAACTAACATTTCTATTATCACGGAAAACAACTTTCTACTGCTTAAAATTGTAATATTTCACAATATTACTGTTTTTACTGTACTTTGATCAAATGAATGTAGACTTTCAAAAACAATACAGAAATCTTAATAATTCCAACCTTTTCAAAAGTAATGTGTTTGCAGTATATATACACACACACATAGTGAAATCCAAATTGTGAGATACAGTGAAATATATGATATATATATCCGCACATGTGAAATATAAAGTTACATTTGTCAATATACAGCAAAGCAATACAGCTTTTTATACTCTGAGATGGAAACAAGCTTCCATAGAAAACACTGCAGACAGCAAGTGCAAGTAAATGACATTATCTGTGGACACAATTCATTTTTTGTGCACATGTCCTTGTGTTTCAGTCTAGAGTACGCAGAGTCTCTGGAAGTTGATAGATTGTGAGGGTAGATCATTACTGAATATACACTCTTCTATGTGTGTGTGTGTGTGTGTGTGTGTGTGTGTGTGTGTGTGTGTGTGTGTGTGAATTAAACCGTATTCTAATATTACAAAGTTTAGCACCAAAGAGAGTTCTTACGAGGTGTTTTAACGGTTTTTCTTTAAGTGAAATATTCGTCTTAGTTTTTTTATTGTTTTTCCACTCTCACTTTACACCAACCTAATGTACTGTAGGTTAGGTGTACATGAGTGTGAAATGAAAGTGGGAAAAAAACACATTTTGCTCTAAATGATAACATTTCCTCTCTATGTGTTATCACACAAGAACTATGAAATACATATGATACAGTTTAAAAATAATTGTTTACAGACTTAGAGCTCACATGAACAGCACAACAGCACCTTCATTAAAATCCCCCTACCGTTTCCCAAACCAGCCCCAGAGCTGACAGAATTCCACATGTCTCCTGTAAGACCACTTTAAGCAGAAACACAATAACCTGTGGCATTTCGAGGAGATCAAACGCAGCCCGCTTCAGAGCGCCACGCACCAAAAGAGTGCCCTCAGAACACAACCCCTCCCGCGTCTCAGAGTTGCTCTGTCTGACCATCATTACGCTTCATCCAAAGCCTCTCTGTAGTGTGAGGTTAGAGGTGAGGATGAGTCAGGTGTAAGATGAAGAAGAGCAGTGGGGGGGGGAGCTAAGAAAGAAACCATTTTTAAACCATTCAGTCAGAATACAGATGGTGAGAATAAAAAAACAAGTCATGAAACATGTTGAACATCAATTGGACGATATATTATATATCGTAGAATCATAAAATAGAAATATGTGCAAGGAAACACATGGTGTTTGATAGAGAATGTGTTATGAGAATCGCATAAGCCACACGCTTCTTCTTGTGCCGTTCTCGGCGTATGCCACTCATTCATGAGACACTGAGCATTCTCCGTCGAGGTGCAAGAATGCTTGTTAATAGGCCCGTGAATCAGATTGGTTTATCCTTGGAGCCAGATAAGGGATCCATAATTTATCTGAGACAAAAAAAAGAGCGAAAGAAATGTAATTATTTTCCTGTTCAGTAGAGCATGTGGAGACGAAGACTCTGATGATTATTGAATTCTCACCGTCTTCTGTTACACGCTGGATCTGCAGCCGGAACTGTGGGGAGCTGGTGAGGGTTCTGCGGCTCCCCGCGAAGTTCATCCGTTCGGCGATGTTGGGGGAGCATCGCGCTGTGGTTTTATTGGCGTCGGCGTGTTTGTCTTCCTTTGGGAACAGCTGAGGCGGATGTGAAATGGAGTTTGTGAAAAGAGCAGCTGGGGGAGAACTATGATGTGTACTCGGCTCCCTACTGGGACGCCTTGAAAGCACAGGAGAGAAGTTTGTGGTGCACAAAAACGGATGTAATCTAGAGATCCAGGGTGTGTGTAATCAAATTAGTGTTTGTTCAAGGTTTGTCAATTATGATAAGAGTTTATGAACTTCACACCAAACAGAAAGATAAAATAAATTGAAATTAGCATGAAACACTTGTTGCAGAGGATAGGGTGGATATTTAATGAGAATGCTGCACTTGAAAATGCATTAATACTAATTTGTCATGTTCCATGAATAGATAAATTAACAAAATCAAAGCATAATTTGACTTATTGTAGTAAAGGAGACTTTAATTGTAATTGTAATTAAATGTAATTTATTTGTAGCAAAAGGGACTTTAAGGGACCAAAAATTCAAATTGTGTCATTAATTACTCACCCTTATGTCATTCCAAATCCGTGAGACTTTCGGAACACAAATTTTATGAAGGTAGTAAGGACATTGTTTAAATAGTCAATGTGACATCAGTGGTTCAACTGTAATTTAATGAAGCTACGAGAATACTTTTTATTCTTCAGAGTCACATGATCCTTCAGATATCTCACTGTTATCAATGTTGAAAACAGCTGTAACTTTTAATAGCCTGTAATTTAAATAATTAATAAGAACGTAACTGATTTAATATAGAAATCTTTTGCAGCATTATAAATGACTTCACTGCCACTTCTGAATGCATCCTTACAGAAAAGTATACTGACCCCAATGAAATCGATTGAAATCCCCATGTAGTTAGTAATGCATGAGACCAAGGATGTGTGACAGTAGAAGAGGTCTAAATGACAGGATATAAAGTCAGGTAGAGTAAAAATGAAAATGTATTTAAAAAAAAAAAAGAAAAGGAAGAACTCTCACCTCCATCTCTGCCTAATCTTTGACTCAACTGCAGCTCTAATAGTAAGGTGGAGGGGATTACACTCTTCCACCCTCACAAAACTCTTCCATTTCACCCCTCGCTCAAGCCATGATTACTGTTTCCAAGGCAACACTTCCAGAATGTCTCCATGGCATGTCCTTTCTGGAGTTCACGTCCACACTGTGGTCAGAGGGAAAGAACATTCCCTACTTTTGAAAGACAAAGCCACCCTAAACAATCAGACCCACAGTACCAGAAGTAGTTTTAGAGCTGCTGGCCTCCACCTCCAGTCCCCTATTGTCCCAGAAAAAGAGAGTTAGAAGGAGGGATATAGAGAGGGAGAGATCACCCGGAAGGCAGGTAGAAAGAAGGACACCTTGCACTGCTGTAATTGAATCACTACTCATCAGTGACGCTGCTGTGATTTTCTTGGCCAGGACTGATTCCAGGGTCACACTGAGATACTCCTGCATACACTCACATGCACAGATTATTCCTTTCTTCACGTCTAAAGGCCCGTTCACACCGAGAACGATAATGATAAAGATAAGTATAACAATATTAGCATCCACACAGTATATCGCTTAGTCTGGGTAGAGTATGTTTGCCTGAAAGTGGCAGAAGAAGATGGTTCAAGCACTAAGAAGAGACTCAAGCATTCACTTGCTATATCCTTCTGCAGCGACCCAGACTCCCACTCCTACAATATACAGTATCATACTGAATGCATGATGAGTTTGCATATTTTGCTGTTTCAGCTTCAAGTCCTGTGATGTATTTTTGTTGTTGTAAAAGAGAGACAGAGAGAGAGAGAGAGATCAATATTTCCAATGCAGCAGCAACAGAAAGAAAGGAGTTTGTGTTTGCGAAGACTGGCGTCTGGAAAAGGGACCTGAAAACAACTGAACGTGGGAGATGACCCAGCCGTCTCCTTTTGATGACACAACAGAGGCCGCACCACAGACGTAGGCAAGATATTGTACTGTTCCAGACACTGGTCTCCTCAAACAGAGGAGGTTGCTAATATTCTCCTGCATACAGAGCAGTCCAGCTATGGATTTGAGAAGAAAAGGTTCAAAGAGAACCGAAGAATAAAAAAGACAAGGTGAGAGAGTGCGAGTTTACCATTGGTCAGAGGAGACAAACATAGAGCTGGCACACTCTTAAGATAACACTTCAGAAAATTCCTAGTTACAGACACATGCACGTGCACGAGAAGAAGCTATGCCGGGCCCCTGCTGATTTGTTCGATGTACACATACCAACTGTAAATCAGACACAGACACTTAAAGCCATTATGCTGCATAATTGCTTTGCACTCTCTAATCCTAAATCGCTAATCAATGGCGTCATTCTCCCAGATGCCCCATGCTGTTCTCATGGCAACCCGGCGGCCGGTCTTTTACACACGTGGCACTGACACAAATCCCACAAAAAGAATTTAAACCTGCTATCGATACGGAAAACAGCAATTGACAACGGAATTACATGCAAATAAACACAAATGCACACTTGTACCTAAACACTGAATGATTACGTGATGCCAGTGTGAATGTGTCCTCGCCTAAACATCTTAGTCTTTTTGTTATGGTCTTGCTGCTTTGGAACTATGGAGGACCATTCCTGCAGAAATTAAAAATAAATAAATAAATAAATTAATTAGTTAAAATAAATAAATAAATAAATAAATGGTTTGATAAAACAATTATAATTCATTTGTAATAAATTTATTTTATCGCCTTTTTTCTATATTATTTTCAGTATTTATTTTAAAAATTTTATTTGTTTTAAATATTTTTATTTAAATTATTCTTGCATTTATTTATTTATTTATTTATTTATTTTTGATTTAATTATTAATTTATTTATGCATTCTTTTATTTTTTATATTTATTTATTCCCACGTGTGTTTATTTTTCATTTATTTTTTTTTCTTCTTTTTTATTTCAGGTTTGGCCCTCCATATGGAACAGTTTAAATTATGAAAAATTCCATATTCCTAAAGAGAATTTTTATTTTAATAATAATTTTAGCATATTTCAACAAAAAGGAAAGAAAGTATACTGTAAATATCATTAATTAATTAATTAATTAATTAATGAAAAAAGAAAAGAAAGATCAGAATTCTAGATCAAAATTGATCAAATTCTGAATCAGAACTCAGATGCAAAATCTGAGTCTGAATTCTTTTACACTCTAAACGAGAACACAGAACCAGAAATCACATCTGGAATAAGTCAAATCAACATCAAACATCAAGTAGAACAGTTTGTAAATACAATAGAAAACTTAACAATATTCCAACAAAGAGGAAATAATAAATACCCTGAGTAAAAAAATAAAGAAAGATATAGTAAATAAAAAATAAATAAATAGTAAATAAAAGGAAAAAAAAATAAAAAGAATGTAAAGAAAGATAAAAAAAGACAGAAAACCAGACTCAGTGTAACGGGGAGACGTGCGGATCCATGTGCAAAGCTTTTATATACAGTGACGTGGTCAGAACACAGGCAGGGTCAAACAACAGCAAACAGGTATGGCATGGGCAAGACACAGAGTAATCCTAGGACAAGCGTGAGTCGACGATCGGCGAACAGTATCCAACAGGGTAAGGCAGAGAGATAATCCAGGTACAAGAGCAAAAGTCCAGGCAGGACATAAACAGAGTCCGAACAGTGAGACAAGGGTAAATACAGGGAACCCAGACTAGAAAACAACAAACAGGTTCCGTATCGCAGCTAACATTAGGGGAGTGATAAACGCAGGACAACACTGGAACTGAACAGAAACACAGAATGGCACGGTAAGACAGCTAGTGCTAGAAGAGAGCTATACGCAGATCAATACTCGGCAACTAGATCAGGATCTGAGAGTGCTTTATGTAGTGTATGTAATAGCTCTTAGGTGAGGTGTGATTGGTGACAGCTGTGTGATCAGTGCAATCAGCTGTGAGTGTGTGTGTGTTGTCAGTGCAATGGATGATGGGTATTGTAGTTCGTGGGTGACATGCAACAGTAGTGTAGTGCAAGAGTCAATGTGGTGGAAGGACGACCTCTGATGGTGAATGGACATAAGACCATGAACCGGATTTGTGACGCTCAGAACCAGATTCTGAATCAGAACTCAGAAGTTCAGAATATAAACTTATTTCACGATCCAAATCAGAAAAGAATTCAGTCTAAATTTAAGCCAAAATAACATTAAATGTCAAGTGAAATATACAGAAATTTGTATATGTACAAAATACCATGGCCATTTAAAAGAATTATGTTCAAAATATCACGTTTCAGTCACTTACTGCACTTATGTGATTAGATTCCTACTTCTCATGGCATTCACAATTTTTTGAACAGGACACCTGTGGATCCCTGCATAGACTCCTGTCCTGCACCTTTCTGATGTAAAACGTGCTGTTCAGTTAAAACCACTCAACCGTAGTGGAAAAACCATATACAGCAAATCTTGTGTAAGGTGCAACAACTACTGTCCACTAAAAAATAACCTCTGCCAGGTGCATTGTAGAAACAAGTTTGGTTTATTTCAGCTCAGCCAATAAAACAGAATGCTACTAATCCAGAAAGCCCCCTGCTGTTACACTAATTGAGTTCAATACGCAGTGAGTGTATCCATCCCCCCTCTATCTCTCTCTCTCTCTCTCTCTCTCTCTCTCCCATTTCTGTCCCATTTATTTCCTCTCACTCTCATTGGTGTCCTTTTTTACAGTATTTGTATGCTGTGAGGAGTTGTCTTTCAAAGCTCCTCTTTCTTAAAGAATGAGAAATCCATAATATGTAATTTTTGTCATTTTTTATTCTTGTGTGTGCTTTATTATGCAGAATAAAAGTTTAAATTGCTAACAAATAGCTACATAAGGATTTCCAGTCATTTTGACCCAGAGAGTAGGGTAGACTGAGTACAGTAGAGACAGTTTCTGCTTTTTTCATCACTACACAAAAATATCATAAATTGATAATAGCCATAAGTAGTTTATATTTTCCACAATTAGCTCATAAACATGAGGTGCATTTTTGTCTCAACTGTACCCATTTGGTGTACAGTTGAAACAGTAGCATGGTACAGTTGAGACACCCACTCTTAATGCTCTAATGCTGGCTAACCATTTATAGCAAATGTAATTGTCATGATCTGCTACAGTTCGGGAGCGAAGGAGCACGGAGATGAAGGAGAAGTGCAATAATTACAGTCTTTATTAATCCAAAGACTTCCAGGAAACAGACAGAAACAAACTCGTATCAGGGAAATAGACGATTAACAGCGGACAGGAAACAAGGGGCAGAACACACTATAAATAGACAGAACTAACGAGGGGAAAACAAGACACACCTGGAATCAAATCAAACTAAACGAGGACAGGAAACAGGAAAAAAAACAAATAAAGGCAAACAGGAACACAACGGGAACACACATGTGACAGATCGCCCCCCTCCCGAACAGCGCGTCCCGCGCCGCAACAGTACCAATGGGGAGGGGGCGCGGGCGCCCTGGTGCATGACTGGAACAGGGCAGAGACAAGGAGAGCCTCCAGGGCGGATCAGGGGGCCATGGAGGGTCAGGGGACTCCGGGGGCCATGGCAGGTCAGGGGACTCCGGGTGCCATGGCGGGTCAGCGGACTCCGGGGCCATGGCGGGTCGGCCACCACAGCTACAGGCATATGCCCGTTCTTAGACCTTAGAATTAGGTCCTTAGATGCCCAGGGGGATTCTGGAGGGCGCTCTGGTGGAGTGGGCACTTGGGGGTGCTCTGGTGCAGCGGGCTCTGGAGGCCGCTTGCGAGGAGCGGGCTCTGGAGGGTGCTTGCGAGGAGCGGGCTCTGGAGGGCGCTTGCGAGGAGTGGGCTCTGGAGGGCGCTTGTGAGGAGCGGGCACAGTCAAGTGCTTTCGAGGAGGTGGCACTGGAGGGCGCTCTGGAGGAGCAGGCACAGCAAGGCACTTCCAAGGAGCTGGCACTGGAGGGCGCTCTGGGGCTGGAGCCCACGACATCCCCTCATACTCCACCAGCAATCCTAGGGGCAGATGTGAGGTGGACGGCGGGCTTGAGTGAGCCGCGAGCGGTGGCGGGCTTGAGTGAGCCACGAACGGCGGTGGGCTTGAGTGAGTAGCGGCTGACAGGCTTGACTGGGAAATGGCGGATGGACTGGACGGCTGGCTGGTTCTGGATCGGGGCGGGACACTCTCCAGACATCCGGAGGATCCCTTCCCTCCAGCTTAGTCCTGTGGTGTCTGGGAGGTCCATGGGGCGATAGTAATTAGCCCCGATCCAGAACAGGGAGTTGAGTGTGGTGTCGTCAAACGCCGCACTCATGGCAAGCCTGCAGTACTCCCGCGCATACTCCATGAACGGGAGATCTCTGCGGGCTAGGGCGGCGAAACGAGCGGCGACTTCCATAGCCACGGAGGGGAAAACAAACTGGAGACAAAAAAAACTTTCAAAATAAACACGGAAAACAAAACGGGGAGAAAACAGGCGCCGCTCACTTCTTGTTAGGTCCGCTGTTCTGTCACGATCTGCTACAGTTCGGGAGCGAAGGAGCACGGAGATGAAGGAGAAGTGCAATAATTACAGTTTTTATTAATCCAAAGACTTCCAGGAAACAGACAGGAACAAACTCGTAGCAGGGAAATAGACGATAAACAGCGGACAGGAAACAAGGGGCAGAACACACTATAAATAGACAGAACTAACTAGGGGTAAACAAGACATACCTGGAATCAAATCAAACTAAACGAGGACAGGAAACAGGAAAAACCAAATAAAGGCAAACGGGAACACAATGGGAACACATATGTGACAGTAATAAATTACAAAATTACAGTTTTAAATAATTACAGTTTAAAAATAAAATTATTTATTTGCTTTTTTTAATTCAGATTCAGTTAAGCAAACTAGCAACACATATTTAACACTAGAAAATATATACAAAATATATACAGTACAAATGTAAACATAACAGTAAAAATAACAATATAAATACCTGTGTATTCTGTAACCCTGCCCCTAAACCTACACATCACTCAAACTTTCTGCATTTATACATTTTCAATCATTCTGTATGATTTATAAGCTTGTTTCATCATGGGGACCTAAAAAATATTCCCATAAGGTTAGAATTTACTAGTATTACCATACTTGTGGGGACATTTGGTCCCCATAATGTAGGTAATAGCAGTACACAAACACACACAGCCTCTGTATGCATTTTATTGATTGAACTGTTGTTGTATACAGTACATAGCAACCTAAAGGGTGTCTCAACTGTGCCCACTTTACCACCTTGTATATTTCTTAAAATGCTATGTAATCCTTTTAACGTTCATGTTAGAAAATATGTCCATTAATAATAGACAGTTGAAATATCACAAATATCTTTTATTCTTTTTTTTTTTTTTTACAGAATTTAAATTTGCAATGATATATGTTAAGTTTAACAATCATAAAAGAATAATAAGCTATTCATTGTGGAAGGGACATGGTGAAATGAAAATCTCACCTTGGAAAAAAAAAAAAAAACTTTTGCCGATATCTTTGGAGTGGAAAGACATACACATTTCAAATGTCCCACAGTCAAAGAGAGCACTATTACATATGTGTGGAGTAAAAATCACGGCTCAGGGTTCTTGTGTACACAAGTTACTTAAGGTGTTTCAGCTGTACACATGTCTCAAATGTATTCAGTCTGCCCTATATTCTTTTTCCCCAAAAAATGCTAGTTAACGTTATTGTTTTGGACTAAAGCCTAATTACTGACTTTGCTCACATACCAACTTAACAAAAATTTTTTTTATTTATTTATTTATTTATTTATTTATTTACTTTTTTAGGGATTTTTCCCCACCTTGTTACACTTCCCGGTATAAAAAATGACCGGCCTACAAAGAAATTGCTTATAATTGTCCTGTTCTGCGATATTATAATCAAATATTGGATTCAATCTTTTTATCAGCGTATTTTCTTTCAGTTTACACAGATTTGTATTTCATGAAGGCCTCATCGATCTGAGCTCATGCGCCTCAGTTTTTGAGTGAACATTGCCAAAATTATCCACAAATGTTTTCACTCAAAAGCTAAAGTGCATAAGCTCAGAACAATGAGGCCTATAGCCAATCAGCTCCAAAAAGAAATAAAAACCTGTGCTGATTGAAAGAAAACACATTAACAAAGACTGAATTTTAAAGCAGTTTCAAAAGGAACATTTAATTTATGTTGTAGAACAAAACACAAAAGCCTCTTCAAATAATATTAACCACAGTTCTTACTGTACTCGTAAATTGAAAACCTCTATTCTAAAAATCCATATAGCAAATAGCAGTAGATTTGAAAATGCTAATTCTGTTCTGGTTTTAGCTCTATAAAAATTGTCAAGCACGCTTTCAAAGCATCCATACATATTATTGTAGCTAATTATTCAAACCAAGGTCCAAGTTGGCATTCTTCGATTCATTTAAGCTCTCTACGATGTTCCTTAATCAAGACCTGAGGAAAAGAGATGTAGTGAGAGAATGAGAGAGAGAGAGAGCAGGTGTGCAGTAGCTCGAAACCCGAAACCTGCCCACATCTCCCAATTAAACGCTTGATGGTCATTATGCATTCAGGTGATGAGAACCTTCACACTTGAATCTGGTTTTCGTATTCTCTCATATCACCTGCTTTCCCCACATGCGTATTAATCACCGGATTTAAATCATGAGATCTGATTTGTCTCTAATGGACTGTACAATGCATGTGTCATTATTTATGTTATTTCCTTCCTCCCCTCCTCCTCTCTCCTTCCTGCGTTCTTTTTGGCAGGTAGTGAGCTGACACAGGAGTGTGTAATTAACTCAGTGAGGCTGTAGAAAGCAGTGTGATCTGTCACCAGCCGGGACCCGTCAGCGTAACACAGCTTTACACCACCTGACTGCTTCTCATTAGGAGAAATGTGTGTGTGTAAATGATTTAGCAGCCTGATCCGTGCATCCCTACGCCAACACACCCTTAAACCTCCTCTTCTTTCTTTTCAGTAGGAACACCTCATCTGTAGTCTGAGGTACGAGTTTCCTTCACATGATAATACTATTAGCTAACATGAGAGACATCAGAGCACATAATTCATGCATTACATGTGACTGGCTTAAAGGGAAAGTTCAAGCACAGAAAAGAAAATTCTGCCATTATTTATTCTCCCGTATGTCGCTCTGAGACTTTCTTTTTTTTTTTTTCCTGTGAAGCACATATTTTGAATAATAGAAGAGTCACTCTTTTCCATGCAATTACAATGAATGGGAACCAAAGCTTTCAAGCTTCAAAAAGGATGCAAAAGCATCATAAAAGAGGTACATACAAATTCTACACTGTATTTCAAGTCTTCAGAAGTCATACATACAGCTGGAAGTCGGCATTAAATAATAAACTTCATTTCCACTGAGCTGTTAACCTCTGTGACCACTCTGTGACTAGTCAGTGCATTCAAAAACTGATTCAGTTCAATTCATGAACGAATCATTTGGTAAACTGGATCAATCGATTAAAAAGATCTTACTTAAAAGATTAGTTTACTTTAATCTCATTATAAAGTAGGTTATTATTTTAAAATAAAATAAACAGTAAGACCAAAAAAAAAAATTACTTAAATATGTATAATTGAAATAAAATAAAATCAAAATAAAAAAAAATAATAATAATAATTTTTAGTAGCAAAAGTTGAGCAGATATTTTCCATCTGTATCAAAAGCAAAAAAAAAAAAAATAAAAAAAAAAAAAAGGAAATAATCTAGAAAATAAAATGTCCACAAAATATCTATAAAATAAAAACTAAACGGTAACTATTAAAATTAATGCTGAAAATACATTGAAAATATTTGGGGTTAAAACAATTTTCACTCATAAATTGCTCGTAATTTCAAAAACAATTACAAAGAAAAGGCAAGTAACAAATTGAATTTAATGTGAAATTTTGAAGTAGAAAAAATTTAATGGTATTTCTAAAACACTTTAGTAGTCTTTGTTTACTTTATAACTTTGAACAATCATTTTTTGAACAATCATTTTATACAGTAACTAAAACTTAAATGTAAATCAAATTTAAAAGTTGTTCAATTTTGAAACTTCAAAAGAAAATTATAGATATTTTTTAAACAAATAACACTATATTTTCTAAAAAAAATAAGAAGAAGAAGAAGAAGAAGAAGAAGAAGAAGAAGAAGAAGAAGAAAGCATTTACATGACTTCAGTAGACTTAGAATATAGTGCAGAAGTCAAAAGTCAATTTTATGATGCAGGTTTTTTTTTTTTTTTTTTTGACAGGCCAAAAAGTGTTTTTTGTGGCTTACAAAGGAAATAAGGATGTATATACTGAAATGACAGAGGGTGAGTAAATTATTATTACTATATGTTATTTTTGGGTGCACTGTCCCTTTAAACCTCCATTTCTTAATTTGACCAACAACAGTTTCCATCTGCAGTTGCGAGTGATTTTTGCATGATGACACCTATTAGCTAACATGAGAGACATCAGAGCACATAATTCATGCATTACATGCAACCGGCTTAGAGCTACTTATGCCTGAACTAATATAGAGAAAGACAGATCTTTGTGTTTCTCATTTCATACTCAGGATTGGATCTGCAGTAAATTACCTCCACCTATCCTCACACAGAGAAAGACATAAAGAGAGGGAGGGAGGGAAGAAGGGAAAGAAAGAGAAGGAGCGCCAGAGAATACTGCTGAGACCACATTTAGTGATGCTGAAAGTCTAATTACAGTGGGCAGCTGCTCGTGATAGGGTTTACACAGCAGCATGCTGAGTACAGGTAGAGAGGTCAGGCTCTCCACGCCTCTGGAGGACAGCGAAGAGGAACGGACTGCATGGTGGGATGTAGATCCCACAGCAGAACAACACTTTCCCTCAATTTTACAAACATCTACAGGCGGGGTGGTGATAGCCTGGTGGTTAGAGGTTTGGCTTGGTGGGGCAGAGAGTACAAGTTTGGTATTCGGTAGGGGCGACTCATAAACTGCAGTTATTGGAATGTTCTATCACCATCGTGCTCTTGATCCAGACGGCTCCAATGGGATTGTACCTGCAATTAGTAAACTGTAAATTGCAGTGATATAAAAGTATGCACTTAATGGCATGTTATCACATGGGAGGTTGTCCAAAGGATTTCATCTTAGTAACTGCAACGTTCAAGTCAAATGTAATTAAATATACTTGTTTTCTGTAATATAGAGATTTTGTACGATGACAAAACATGACCAAACATGCCCCACTGACACAGGTCGACATGTTAAATTAATCTTTTTTCCTGGATACCAACAGTAGAAATTAAAAAAAATTATGGATAAAAAAATTATATGCAGATTTTTCTATTTAATATTTAATATTAAATGCATAACAACATTTCTCACTCTCACTAGTTTGTTATAATATTATATTAAAATACATTAATATGCATATTTAAAAAAATGTGTATATAAACTTTTAATTTATGTACACACACACACATACATATTTTATGTATAAACGCGCACACACACACACATATATATATATATATATACACACGTGTGTGTGTATATATATATACACACACACACATATATATATATATACACACACACATATATATATATATATATATATATACACACACACGTGTGTGTGTGTGTGTGCATTTATACATAAAATATGTATGTATGTTATAAACGTTTAGCAGATTCATTTTATTTTAGTTATGTGTGTGTACACACACACACACACACACACACACACACATATATATATATATATATAGAGAGACAGAGAGAGAGAGAGAGAGAGAGAGAGAGAGAGATATAGATATATATACAGGTGCATCTCAATAAATTAGAATGTCGTGGAAAAGTTCATTTATTTCAGTAATTCAACTCAAATTGTGAAACTCGTGTATTAAATAAATTCAATGCACACAGACTGAAGTAGTTTAAGTCTTTGCTTCTTTTAATTGTGATGATTTTGGCTCACATTTAACAAAAACCCACCAATTCACTATCTATTCACTAATACACACACATATCTAAAATAAAATTAATCTGCTATATATATATATATATATATATATATATATATATATATATATATATATATATGTAATAATAATATAATATTAAATTGAGAAAATATATACGAATATATATTACTTATATATTATACTGTTATATAAATACAGTTTTTAAATTTTTACTCTTTAACACACACACACACACACACACACATTTTAGATAATTACCATATTAATATAATAAAAATATTATATCACATATTGTATTCACTCTCCCTGGTGAAACAAAACAAACACATTGGCGGAACTTGTGCATGTCTCACACTTCAAAGTCTCACTTGAGTCTCTTAAGGACCATGCTGCTATTCATATGAGCTTGGAGGTAAAATTATTAGGTTTGGGAGTCTGCCATCGAATCCACAAGTGAACCAAACCACACGCTAACATGTTCAGATCATACCAGCTATTGTACTTGTAGAATTCTACACAGCGGTCTCTCACGGCTGGCAGATCGAATTACGGCTCGGTGGAACAACACAAGCTAAGCGTGCCGAGAGTGTCCCCAGTCAGCGTGCGCTCGGATTAATATGCATGAAAACTGAAACACATAAACTCAATAATCATTTAAGCACCAGACTAGGCTTGAAACAGCCAAATCCGCTTGAATTCATGCATGTCACGGAAAAAGAAAATCTCTCCACGGGTTTTTTTTTATTTATTTTTTTTTATAGAGCCTGGGGAAAAAATGAGGAGTTGACAATATTTTTCCCATTACCACTGCAGGGGTCTTTTCATATACTTCCTTAAAGGTGTACTAATGTATTTCAGGATGAAATAAGCTTAAGTGGGGGAGTCTAAGATTGACGGCAGGGTTAAAGGCGTCACATTAGAGTGGTTAGAAGTGCTAAGGTCTTTTTGAACTTCATATATCTACATTTCAAGGTAAATTCCCCCACATTCCTCTTGGGATATCAAGATGTTCAGATTTCCCTTTTAAGTTAGATACTAAAGGCTGATTTTACCTCTGATGGAAAGTTGTATGATCTGTCCCTTCCACATCTATGTAAAGATGTGGACCTTCAGCTATTCATTATATTCTATGCTAAACTAGAGTATGCTATTAACAAAACACTTGAACATTGCATTTTATTCTGATCTATAGGATAGTTTAAAAATATAGAATCTGCAATAGCAATCTATAGTTTCAAGGCCTATTCACACCAAGGGCAGCCATGAAAATCATGCTTTTTTTTTGTTTGTTTTTTTGTTTTTCTTTTGGCTAAACAATGCATACAAAATATAATACAGAATGGTCTGTTGTTTTCATACTCATTGATTCTTTTGTTTTGCACACTGAACATTTTATTCAAGCATCCGAACGTTTTTCTAGTCAATGACACATATTTGTCATAAAAGCCATGAATAGTTTTGGAGTAAAATTCTTTGCTATTATTTTATACTCTTCTGTCATTTATTCAGTGCATATTTTCTTTTTTTGTTTTTTTTTTCTTTATGCCAGCAGTCTGTTCTGGCCATCTACTATCTACTAATCATACACTTATTATATAATGAGAACGTTTAAGGCTAAAAGGGCTTTTGGATTTGCATGGTTCTTAATTGAAATGAGATTTGCTGAGGTCTTGGAAAAAGCAAGCCCATCACAGACTGTTAATTTTTTTTAGAGCGCAGGGACCAATCCTTGACTTAAAGACCTGGTGTAAAACAAACACACATATAGAGACATACAGAGAGGCTTGTTTTTTTTGTTTTTTTTTCAGAACAGGCATCACAGAGCTGACCTTTAAGGCCTTAGGTTTGTGTAGCTGCATGCAGCACCGAGAGCACTATAATCTCACAAGCAATATATAATTTAGGAGAACTAGATTTTTACATTTTCTGAAGGAAAACTCATCACCATGATAGTGTTCTTTGGATGGTTTCTATGCAGACCTTTCCAACATGACTATGTAATGCGTGAAGTTGTGGATGTGCAACGCAGAGCTAGTGCAAGATGAGCATTTGTGGTTAAAAAGTATATACATTTTTTATTTTTTTATTTTTTTTAAATATCCTATTGTTTCGCTAGATAAGACCCTTATTCCTCAGCTGGGATCATGCAGAGCCCTTTGAAGCTGTATTGAAACCGCAGTTTGGACCTTTAACCTGTTGGTCCCTGTTGAAGTCCATTATATGGAGAAAAATCTTGGAATGTTTTCCTCAAAATCCTTCATTTATTTTCAACTTAAGGAAGAAAGACATGAATATCTTGCATGAAATGGGAGTGAGTAAATTATCAGGAATTATTTATTCTGGAACTGAGCCTTTAAATGTGGCTCCTTCAGTTTCTATGGGATTTTCTTTTAACGATTTATCCGCCAGACAAAAATTATTTGAGAAAAGTTAGATTGCTTGTAAAAATAATACACCTCTCCTCAACCTTATGTCTGAATAACAGAAAGCATACAGGATGAGTAAAGTTTAATGCTTAGGGTTTTTTTTTTTTCAGAAACAATAGATATTGGCAAGCTCTGCTATTTTTAAAGCCCCAAATTAAGTAAAAATGTAAGGTAAACACAAGAAAAGCAAGTAGAGGTTGGCACAATGTGGCAACAGAGAGAATGTGACAGTAAAAAAAAAAGTGAAAGAGAGGGAACAGAATGATATTGGAATGACAAACAAAACAGTGAAAACTGTATGTTAGAAAATAAACCCCGAATAGCAAGCCAAAATAAAGCACACACACACACAGAAATAAAAAAATTTTCCCTTCCCATCATCCCTTATCTCTATTTAAAAACACATGCACATCTTCGTCCATTCACATGCATTTTGGGTTTATTAGCTTTGTCCGCAGTGGTGCATTAGGCAGCGTGTCGGCCATGAAGCACTGCGTGAGGCTCAGCCGGCTCCCCGGGAATCTTTCTATTTACTGACACTATCAGTAGATAGCTCTGCAGAGGACACAACCTCCACCACCACCCTGCTTACGGATGCCTGGTCACGGCACAAAGATAGACTTCCTCACTTCTCCCGCTTCTGGACTAGCGCCGTTTCTCTTTTTGCGGGGCCTGACGCAAGCAAGCACAGACAGGCTGACTGACAATGAGGCAAACATTACATGAAACAGTAGCTACTTCTGCTGCCTGACTCAATCGTGTTGAAAATGACAGTGATGGGGCTCAGAAGAGGAGCTAGAACCATGGTGGATGTTGTTCTGAGTCGTGAGAATGCGCAAGTCTGCTAATAAAGAAAAACACATGCGCCTACACACAGCGACCAAGGACACCCGAGCACAGGAACTTGCCCTTCAAGCACGTTTTGTGCAAAAGTTAATCACAGGGAAAGCGACTCCGGGGGTTTTGTTCAACAGCCTGTTCCTTCATCTCCGCTTGAGCTGGTATCATTAAACACATCCACTGGACAGTGAGAAGAACACACATGGCTTGCTTGTCAATTTCAGAGGGAACAGAGGCAAATCTGAGCTTAATGAAGAGAGGCTCACAGCGACTCTTTGAAGTCGCTAAGCCGACGAGGCACTCGGCAAACACTCCATTGTATGAGTTGTATGAGGTCGACTTAAGTAGAGCATCTCTTCTCGATGATGAGGAGAATTCACTCAAAGCTCATGAAAGGAAAGTGATGGTAATACTCCTGCAGAATGCGTTCGAGTATTAGCGAGAGGGTGGAAGGGAGAAGGAATGAATGGAGGAGAGAGAGGAAGAAAAAGTTTGTGTTCTACAAAAAGGAAAAGGGAAGATTGAAAAAAGACAAAGATTTTATATAAACATGTGCAGTGCTGTGCCTTCTCTGCTGAAAAGGCCAGCACTAAAATTGCAGACAGTTCAATTTATTTAAATACCACCAATAAAAACTATGTAAACCATAATTTATTATATATAGTTATGCTACTGGGCTGTTGAATGCTTGAATCTAAATAGTTGACAACGTTCTAAGGGGTGCAATTATTTTCAGAGAAACACACGGCTAAAGTAGCTCCATGCAGGTCTTGACTGGATTCCAGTTCCATATCACTTCGCCAAATGATTTCTGTAATTTCAAAGGTCTTACAGCCTACAACAGCAATAGAACCAAAACCCACAAACACGGTGATCAAGTCAATAAATATAACAAATAACACAATAAAAATGACAAACTATAGAAAAAGTAGCTGAAAAGCTACATGATATTTCCCAGTAGCAAGGCGGTAACATTGCTGTTCTTGAAGCAGTTAAACTTACAGCTTTACTATTAGTAGAGACACTGGTGCAGAATACTGTTGAGAGACAGACAGACTCTGGTAATTTACACATGCTCCAGACAGCTACAATTAATCTCTTTCTGCATTAATTAATAACTGCATTATCAAAGGCTCAAGCCTCCTATACTAGCTCTAAAATAGTGTTTGGAATTAGCAACAGAGGCTTCAGATGACATTCGTAAGAAATTAGTCCTACACACAAGCAGGGCCGTTTCTAGCCAATTTGACGCCCTAAGCGAAATCCCTAGTGCTGTTAGAAGTGAATGAATTGATTCAGCATTTCGACACCTCCGCAAGGATGCATTAAATTCAACAAAGCGGTTTAATAAAGGATGTATTGATCTCGTGAATTAGCGAATTTTACTATACCAGTATTTTTTAATTGGTTGTTATAGTTTATATGGGAATGTTACATGACACGCTGATCCTTTAACAATGCATTGGCACAAAAACGCACACCTTTTGGACAAATCTCGTAAAATGATTTATCAACTGCCACAAATACTGCCTAAACAAAATACTGATTTTGTGCATTTTATTTACTGTGCCAATATTTTAAATTGGCCTTTTAACTTAGCTTTATTGCATGGCAAAGAAAAAAAGTGTTATCTTGCCAAAGCACTGACAGAGCCCATTGATCTAATGGTGTTGATGAGTGCTCCAAATGCAAGCATGCAACAATCAGGCAGCAATTGACAGCGCTCTGATCCAATGGCATACAGGCATCGTCAGATTGACAGTACTCTAGCCCAATGATGTTGGGGATCCAGTGGGGGCGGCAGTCATATTTCAGGGTGACCATGCCACTCTTTATCACAACCCTGCTAAAATGTAGTGGGAGTATGTGCACTCATTGGCGCCCCCTCAGCTGGTGGCGCCAATGAGTGGCAGCTGGTGACCGCCTAGCTCGCCTATGCCTAGAAATGGTACTGCACACAAGAATGTTTTAAGAACAAAAACCTGACAAATGTCTTAAAATACATCATCTGAACAATGTCTTGAGGTGAGGTAACCGTAGTAAGTGGAATAACTGACTCTCTGGAATAACTGAATTATTAGAAAAATAATGCTTCGCCTCATATCACGGCTGCATTATCACATCAGGTGTGCATTATTTTTCCAATAATTTAACAAAAACACACAATAACATTCTTTTTGTTGCACCACAGCAGAACCAGGATTCTGATCTCTTTAGAATGAGAAAGTCCCTCCCTCTAATACCACTTGCAGCCAACTTCCTGTTTCAACTCAGGAAAAATTGCTATCAAAATACTAAATACATAAAATTAAATTATACTCTCATTTTTATTCATGTATTCATATGAACATGAACAGCTAACGTGTTAAGCATTACATAATGTCTCTTAATGACCTGTTAATGAAAACCTCAAGCTCTATATAAAGTAAATAAAGCCCTGCTGAATGAACCACTACATTGATTGCAGTTTGTGGCTAACAATTTTTAGGTTCTTTGTGGTGTGAAATGATTTGACCTGCAATGTTCTCTTCTTTCATGCTCCTGTCAGACAGCCCAAAGGTGCTGTCACCTCTTCAACTAGACAAGAGAGAACCTCTTACAGTCAACAAATGAAAAGAGATGTAACAGGCAAAGAGAAATCTATACATGGCTTTAGGCTATGCTTTTATACATTTATGTATTCTGCCTCGCTCCGCCTCTCCCTCAGAATGTATTCTTTTCACAAAAGCGTATAAAAAGTCTGATGGAGAAGGAATGGCAAGCGACACTGGTTGAAGGGTAGTGTGAGATTCCTGGTGCCTGGGGACAGCCGTGTATGAAGGTTAAAAATGCAGAGCCGAGCTTGGAAACAAGGTCAGGGGGAGTGTGAACAGGGAGCGCTTTAGGGCAACAGAGGATGAAGGAGAGAGACACATGGAATGATGTAGGAGAGTATGTTTCAGACAAAACGAACCTGGGTGAGGGATTTCAAAAGAGGCGGGTGGTATTGCAAAGGGATCAATTCAGTGGTTGTGAGGGGCTTTGTTCACCAGTTCATACCTGGAAACAGGGCTATTATGTAGTGTGTATTAGTGACCCTATACACTGTAGTACATGCGCATGTAATGGATGTAACAGAAAGAATAAAGAACAAAGGGTAATGATTCAAGGGAAAGATGCAGTTGCCTTGGTAGGAATTAAGAAAGCAAGGAGGTGGTTAGAAAGACGTTACTACCTGGAGCTGGCAACCCAAGGTCATGGGTTCAATACCTAGGGAATCCATGTAAAAAAAATAATAAATAAAAAATAAAAACTTGAAATGCAATCTATCTATCTATCTGTCTATCTGTCTGTCTGTCTGTCTGTCTTACATGTTAAAAACTGTAGTCTGTTTGTCTTACATGTTAAAAACTGTAGTCAGTACTGTAATCAAGATTACTCATTTTAGGTAATATTCTGACTACTTTTGGATTACTTTTGATTACTTTTGACATAACTTTTGAACTTGTTTATAGATTTAAATAAGATTATTGTTCTAAAAAAGATTAATTATTGCAAATTAATTACCATTAACCAACATCAGATAATATTCAAATTAGTTGTTAAATTGTTGAAATATTCACCTTTTAAATATAGTGGATTGACTGACAAAAAGTTTGTGAATCTCTGCATCGTATGAACAAAAAAAATTTAAAAAGAGAAAAAAAGAATTAGGGAGAATCAAGAAATTATGAATAATTTACTCTCATTGTGTGAATAATTTGTAATCATGTAATCCATAAAAACTAACTGTAATCTAATTATAAGCATTTTAAATATAATCTAATTAAAAGTATTTTTTTTTTTAAATCTGATTACATGTAATCAGTTTCTACCCATATTTATATATCACAAATACATTTTCAGTATTTTTTAGTGATCATGCATAAACAGACCCCATATGATGATCAATCCATCATTCATTTACATTTACATTTAGTCATTTAGCAGACGCTTTTATCCAAAGCGACTTACAAATGAGGACTATATCAAAACCAACAAAAGAGCAACAACATGCAAGTGCTATGACAAGTCTCGGTTAGCCTAACGCAGTATACGTAGCAAGGTTTTTTTTTTTTTTTTTTTTAAGAAAACAAGTAGATAGAATATAGAAAAGAAAGCTAGTGTTAGTTTTTCAAGAAAAGTAAGCAGTTAGAGAATAATTATGCAATTGATAGAGGGTCAAGTGTGTGTGTTTTTTTTTTTTAAATAAAAAGAAGGCAGATAGATAAAATAGAATTAGAAAAGAGAATGCTAGAGTTAGAGGGTCAAATAAAGATGGAAGAGATGGGTTTTAAGACGTTTCTTGAAGATGGCTAAGGATTCAGCTGCTCGGACTGAGTTGGGCATGTCATTCCACCAGATGGGAACAGTTAATGAAAAAGTCTGTGAAAGTGATTTTGTGCCTCTTTGGGATGGCACAATAATGTGGCGTTCACTTGCAGAACGCAAGTTTATAGAGGGCACATAGGTCTGAAGTACTGAATTTAGGTAAAGGGGTGCAGAGCCAAAGGTGGTTTTGTAGGCAAACTTTAATGCCTTGAATTTTATGCGAGCAGCTATTGGTAGCCAGTGCAAATTGATGAACAGAGGTGTGACGTGCATTCTTTTCAGCTCATTTAAGATTAATCTTGCAGCAGCATTTTGGATTAATTGTAGTGGTTTGATGGAATTGGCTGGAAGACCTGCCAAGACAGCATTGCAATAGTCAAGTCTGGACAGAACAAGAGCTTGAACAAGGAGTTGTGTTGCATGTCCCGAAAGAAAGTGCCTGATCTTCCTAATATTGTATAAAGCAAATCTGCAGGACCGGGCAGTTTTAGTAATGTGGTCTGACAAATTCAGCTTATCATCAATCACAACTCCAAGGTTTCTGGCTGTTTTTAAAGGAGTAATGGTTGATGAGCCTAACTGGAAGGTGAAATTGTGATGAAGTGATGGGTTTGCTGAAACTACAAGCAGTTCTGTCTTAGCTAGGTTCAGTTGAAGGTGATGGTCCTTCATCCAGCAAGAAATGTCTGTTATACATGCTGAGATGTGAGCAGCTATCGTCGGATCATCAGGATGGAATAAGAGGTAGAGCTGAGTGTCATCAGCATAGCAGTGATATGAAAAGCCATGTTTCTGAATGACAGAACCTAGTGATGTCATGTAGACAGAGAAGAGAAGTGGTCCAAGGACTGAGTCCTGAGGCACCCCAGTAGCTAGATGTTGCGACATGGATACTTCACCTCTCCAAGATACCTTGAAGGATCTATCTGAGAGGTAAGACTCAAACCACTGGAGTGCGGTTCCTGAGATGCCCTTTCTCAATAGGTTTGACAGGAGGATCTGGTGGTTGACTGTATCAAAAGCAGTGGATAGATCCAGCAAGATAAGTAATGAAGACTTGGAAGTCGCTCTTGCAAGTCTTAGGGCTTCAACAACTGAGAGCAAGGCAGTTTCGGCCGAATGTCCACTTCTGAAGCCAGATTGGTTGCTGTCCAGGATCAATTCATCCATCCATCCATCCATCTATCTATCTATCATTTTTAAAGTTATTAGTTTTTGTTGTTGTAAAGCCAGTGAAACAGTACGAGACATCACTGCTCAACGATCCGCTCATCCATGCATCTGTCTATCTGTCTCTCCTGTTCTAGGCCTTATCCTAATGTAGTATGCAGTTTAGGTACTTTGACTTCCCCCCTATAGGGCTGAGCGTATCACCAGCCTGTCATCTCCAGGGGATCATTCTGAAGCATCACATTTGTTCTACTTTTTATTCCAAAACAGAATTCTCTTATTCAAGCAGCCAGCTGTGCTACATGGAGTCTCTCTCTCTCTCTTGCTGCAGTAAAGTACAGTTCCGTGCAGCTATGGACTGCCAGAGGGTCTGGTGCTATTAATTAGCTTCCGTTTATTGATATATGGTTTCCTCTTGAGAGAAAACAATGCATTCATCTCTCCTCCCTCGCATCTCTTTCAATTTCTCTCTCTCTTGCTATCTCACTCTCTCTCTCGTGTGCACTTGCATGCACAGGCGTGCAGGATAAGGACCGGTAGCAAGCGTTTGAAATCACTTTTCTTCACAAAGCAGGTGAAACAAGCATTCATTCTGAAACAACAGCCATTGTTCTGTTATTGACCACTTACCCAACAAAGAGCTTAGTCCACCATTGTCGAGTAACTGTGAAAACAAAATGGCAACTGTGAAATTTCCTCAACCATATTTATAAAGTCCTTCTACATTACAGATGTAAAGTCAGCATGAACTCAAAATGGACCCTACTTACTTTCTTAATGCATACCCTTGGTCTTACTGTACAAAAAAAAAAAAAAAGATTTAAAAATAAAAAAACATAAATTAAATTAAATAAAAGGCAGTGCAGGTCTTTTATTTCATTTTAAAGGGACAATTCACCCAAAAATGAAAATGTGGCTTTTTTATATTTAGAATAGCTTTTCTGTCAACATACTGTATACTCGTTTAAAGATAATCTTTAAAAACAAATACTTTAACAGAGCTAAATGTAATGTTTAGCAAATCTCAAAATTAAAACATCCATTTTTTATACTGTGCATTATAATGCTGTGATGTCTAAAATTCGCTTATGGCATTAAAAAAATTAAACTCTTTTTTTTATTATTATTATTATAATGATTTATTTAGACAAAATAGGGTAGAGACATATGTAGAGCCAGACAATTTTCAGCTATAGTCCATAACATGAAAATAATTAGTGGCTTATCTGAAACAACCAAAATTTTGATACATGCAACAACAGTTCATAGTGGCTATGTCTGTCCAGATAAATGTTGTCCATACAATAAACTACACAATAGTTTTGTGTGAGAAATAGGACAAATGTTATGCAGTTATCAAGTATTGTAAATGTTACATTACAGATGTAAAATAGATTGCAAGTACTGTACAACATTAAAGGCACATTAAATCTATGAAATTTATAGTTCTAGAAATGTCTTAATAGCACAATATTTAGCTTTGACCTTAAATTCACATATCCTGTGTATAGGACAATGCCGAATTTCTGTGTTTGGAATGAAAGGTGAGAGAAAACAACAGGACAAAGAGAAAGAACCTCTGTCAATCAAGACCAATAACCACTCAACAATGCTCAGACGCAAAGCATTGCATTGGCTGAGCATCATTTAAAAATCAATGGGGAGAGTGCATCAGGCTCTCATGAGAAGTCTCTTATTACATTGTTCTTCCTCTCTCAGGAGGAACACGTCTCTCTAACACAATCCTTACAAACATTCATCTTCTCTCCCGCTGGCATTATGATGTCATTACATTCCACAGAGGTCACGCTAAGGCCAGGCCCAATGACTGCTTTCATTGACCAGACTGCTCTTCAGGGCTTCAGCAAAACATTAGTGAGCTGTTGACCCTTGACCCATCCTTCTCAGAACAAGAAGCAATCGGCCTTTGTCTGTTTACATACACACTCCCACCAGAGAGGAAAAAAAGGTAATTTACTGCTGTATGGACAAGTGCCAGTTCTTTTTTTTTCCCCATTCTTTTTTAATTAACTATTGCATGTGGAGCGGCTTATAATTAATCCACTTCATCAAGTGCAAAGCTGTGAAAATGTATTGTTCATACAAGCACACTCTAGGCCACACTGTTTTAATAGACATAAAGGTTTGCTGAAAGAAATGCCAGAGATATTTTCATAAGAGGTGAACACAGAGAGAGATAGAGAGACGAGGAGAGAGAGTGACAGAGTACGAAGGGGATGAAACGGTAGGAGAGAGCAAAGAGTGGGAGGGGAAGTCCATGCAAATTGGCGGTAATGCAGTCGCAGGCTTGTGCTGGCTTATCACTGGTGCATGTTCAATTTTCCGACTCAAAGCGAAAACGCAGAACAGATGATTTCCTGTTTGTTTTACAGCTTCATACTGTTAAAATATTTATTGCCCGTTCACAGCGAGAGCACAAAAAAACTAATTCAAGTTCCTATCATTTAATGCCTAATGCTGATTAAAATAATTAACATGCTGATTTCTTATGTAAATATTTGACGAAAATTTTAAAATCACTTATTTGTGAATGCAATTTTAATAACTAAATCATCAAAAACATCATTTTCTAAAATGCTCCTCAAAAGTATTTTGCTAATTTACTTAAACACCCATGATAACCTGTGATTAAAATGAACTCTGGTGCAATTAACTCTACGCCGCCATCCGAACCTTGGTGTGCACCAAACAAGCAGACCAAACAAACTCATGGACCAAAGACATCTAAATGAACCAAAACTAGGATGTGATGTTGCAAGATTCAGCCTTAAAGGACAAATGCACAAGCATTTCTGGTTCTTCTCATCATCAGAGCTATGTTGCCCATTAGAGTGTGGTAAAAGCATCTAAACCGCCGTTTCCTTACAGCAGATCTCCATGTGTGCAAAAGAAGGTTTCTGGCACTGTGTTGACTCCTTTACGCATTTTATAATCTTTTTGTGTTACAATCTGGTCTAAAAACCACCATATGTACACTGTTTTGGATGTTCAGTAAGTCAGATTGTGACCATAACCTGATCCATTTTGTTTTGTATATTTAGGTTACAGTATGTTTATTACTACTATTTTTGTGTTTCACAGAAGAAAAATGTCATTTGGATGAGTAAATAATGATAGAATTGTCATTTTTGGGTGTACTGTTCCTTTAAGACATGAACCTTGGGTTACAGACACGTTGTGATGGTGTCATAAATTATGCGTTATCAACAGTTCCTTATATCCATTCAGCTCTCATCTTTTGCAATGCATCCACCAATGATAGAAATAATGTTTGTCTTTACAAAACAGCAAACAAACAAGCGTAATCTCCCATCTCAGCCAACACGAAGAATAAATAGAATTTGGCAGCTAAATCCATGACCAGCATCGCCTCTATTGAAAGAGGGGATAAATATTAGTTTGGCAATGGGAAATTGGCTGTGTGACACTTTTAATAACATAGCTCTGGTTTTAAAGCCGAGTGAATTTGCTCTATAAATAAACGCCTGCAAACACAAAGATATTTATACACGCACAGACAAACACCCAGTAAGGTATGAGGACATACTATATTGACAAGCAGACCACTGCCAAATAAGCCAAGTATACAGTGGGGGAAAAAATTTGGTAACACTTTATTTTAGAGTCTCTTAACTAGTTGCTTATTAGCATGCATAATATTAGAATATTAGCCATTTATTAGTAGTGATTAAGCACATGTTAATTCCTTATTCTACATGACCTTATTCAACATCCCTAATCCTACCCAATACCTAAACTTAACAACTACGTTACTAACTATTAATAAGCAGCAAATTAGGAATTTATTGAGGGAAAATCCATAGTTAATAGTGAATAAGTGTTTCCTATTCTAGTGTTACCAAAAAATTTTTGATCCCCTGCTGATTTTGTACGTTTGCCCACTGACAAAGAAATGATCAGTCTATAATTTTAATGGTAGGTTTATTTGAACAGTGAGAGACGGAATAACAACAAAAAAAAAAATCCAGAAAAACGCATTTCAAAAAAAGTTATAAATTGATTTGTATTTTAATGAGTGAAATAAGTATTTAACCCCTTCGCAAAACATGACTTAGTATTTGGTGGCAAAACCCTTGTTGGCAATCACAGAGGTCAGACGTTTCTTGTAGTTAGCCACCAGGTTTGCACACATCTCAGGAGGGATTTTGTCCCACTCCTCTTTGCAGATCCTCTCCAAGTCCTTAAGGTTTCGAGGCTGACGTTTGGCAACTTGAACCTTCAGCTCCCTCCACAGTTTTTTTTTTTTTTTATGGGATTAAGGTCTGGAGACTGGCTAGGTCATTCTAGGACCTTAATGTGCTTCTTCTTGAGCCACTCCTTTGTTGCCTTGGCCGTGTGTTTTGGGTCATTGTCATACTGGAATACCCATCCACGACCCATTTTCAATGCCCTGGCTGGCTTCAATGCCCTGGTCCTGACGGTACATGTCCCTTTGATGTGGTGCAGTTGTCCTGTCCCCTTAGCAGAAAAACACCCCCAAAGCATAATGTTTCCACCTCCATGTTTGATGGTGGGGATGGTGTTCTTGGGGTCATAAGCAGCATTCCTCCTCCTCCAAACACGGCGAGTTGAGTTGATGCCACAGAACTCGATTTTGGTCTCATCTGACCACAACACTTTCACCCAGTTCTCCTCTGAATCATTCAGATGTTCATTGGCAAACTTCAGACAGTTCTGTACATGTGCTTTCTTGAGCAGGGGGACCTTGCGGGTGCTGCAGGATTTCAGTCCTTCACGGCGTAGTGTGTTACCAATTGTTTTCTTGGTGACTATATGGTCCCAGCTGCCTTGAGATCATTGACAAGATCCTCCTGTGTGGTTCTGGGCTGATTCCTCACCGTTCTCATGATCACTGAAACTCCATGAGGTGAGATCTTGCATGGAGCCCCAGACCGAGGGAGATATACAGTTATTTTATGTTTCTTCCATTTGCGAATAATCGTACCAACTGTTGTCACCTTCTCACCAAGCTGCTTGGCGATGGTCTTGTAGCCCATTCCAGCCTTGTGTAGGTCTACAATCTTGTCCCTGACACCCTTGGACAGCTCTTTGGTCTTGGCCATGGTGGAGAGTTTGGAATCTGATTGATTGATTGCTTCTGCGGACAGGTGTCTTTTCTACAGGTAACAAACTGAGATTAGGAGCACTCCCTTTAAGAGAGTGCTCCTAATCTCAGCTCCTTACCTGTAGAAAAGACACCTGGGAGCCAGAAATCTTGCTGATTGATAGGGGATCAAATACTTATTTCACTCATTAAAATGCAAATCAATTTATAATTTATAACTTTTTAACAATGCATTTTTCTTTTTCTTTATTATTATTATTATTATTATTATTATTTTGTCTCTCACTGTTCAAAAAAAACCTACCATTAAAATTATAGACTGATTATAGACATTTCTTTGTCAGTGGGTAAACGTACAAAATCAGCAGGGGATCAAATAATTTTTTTCCCCCCACTGTACATACATGAGCACACACACATAAGAAGGTA
This sequence comes from Spinibarbus caldwelli, assembly GCA_039654775.1. Taxonomy (NCBI): domain Eukaryota; kingdom Metazoa; phylum Chordata; class Actinopteri; order Cypriniformes; family Cyprinidae; genus Spinibarbus; species Spinibarbus caldwelli. The sequence goes on from CM077258.1 coordinate 9,965,043, forward strand.
ATTTACAGTTAGAAATATACAGACACTAAGAATAAATACTGACAGATGCCACTTTTTGTATATATTTTTATATCAATTAAAATTAAAAGGCTAATAATGCCCCAAAATAGAAAGATTATTATACTTTTAATAATACACACACACACACACACACATATACAAATACCTAAATATATAAAACAATCTAATAATCTAATAATCTGATTTGGTGCTCAGTTGTTATTGGTACTTTGTAAATAATAATGGTTCTTCTTCTTCTTCTTCTTCTTCTTCTTCTTCTTCTTCTTCTTATTATTAAAGTTGAAAACTGCTTAATATTTTTTTGCAAAAATGAAAATTTAATTTCAGGATTCTTTTATAAATAGAAAATTCTAAAGAGCAGCAATTATCTGAAATAGAAATCTTTTGTAACATTATAAATGTCTTTACTGTCATTTTTAATCATATTAATGTGTCTGAAGTATTAAAATATATGACTTACTCCAAACTTTAAAAAGGTAGTGTATCACGGTTTCCACAAAAAAAAATAAAAATAAATTTAAAAAAAAATTAAGCAGCGAAATGTTTTCAACATTGATAATAACAAGAAATGCTTCTTGAAAGCCAAATCAGCATATTAAATGATATTATAAAAATCTTTTAACCAGTAATACATGTGAAAAAAAGATCAAAATTGCATTGAAAAACTCTCAAATATTAGGATAAAAACTAGGTAAAATAATTACAAATATTATTAAAATTTTAATGTTTTTACTTTTTCAATTCATTTTGAATCTTTTAACCTTTTAATTAGCCATTTAATTTAAATTTTAATTAATAGAGTAGTTCTAAGAGAGACAGGAAACGTCTCTCTTAGAAAATGTGTTAACTGTGCACTTAAGTAACATTTAGATTTTGTAAAACAAATTCCTGTTCCTTGTATTTCATTACTGTTCATATCTACAGAGGCATCTCATTTTTCAAACAGAAGCTATTTACTTTTACATCCTTCAGTATGGCGACCAAGGCTATTAGTGTGCAAACACATCTGCATAGGGACCGGACAAACTTATCTCCAAAAAGACAATTCATTACCAGTCTCGACCTCGCTGGGAATCCGACGTTGTCTCTGTGTTTTGATGCGGCCGATAATTGCACAAGAGTTTCGAACCCCTTTCCAATGAGGTTCTAATGGTCTGCTTGCAGCTCCAGCATTCTTTCAGAGAGAAGCAAAGGCCTAATAAGCCTGCATGCCTCACACTGCCTTTCCTTCAAAACAGATTATATACAAACACATCAGGGATCTAATGACTATTCACTTTCACTAGTTGAAAAAATATATTCATATTGATCTAAAAAGCATTAAAATCCAATGCTACATTCATGAAGAGTGAGGAAAGAAACATAATATACATACACAGATATTTTATGAGATGAATCTGCATTTTAAAAAATGAATCAGTTTTTTAAGGTTCAGTTTTCGCCATCAACAAACCATTAACTACAACTTTTGCCTCTATAAACTCCTGATGTGCTGCTTATTAATAGTTAGTAAGGTAGTTGTTAAGTTTAGGTATTGGGTATGATTAGGGATGTAGAATAGTCATGCAGAATATCTGCTTTATACATACTAATAAACAGCTAATAATAATGCAACCAGTAAATAGTGAGAATTGGTCCCTATACTAAAGTGTTACCAACAAATCAACTGAGCGAATGATCCAATGACTCATTGTTAAAGGATAGCCGCTTGTTTAATTCTGGAATTAATCTTTGGCTGAATAAAATAAAATAAAATAACATTGAGAAAAACATCAAAAATGGTTACTTATGCTATACTAACTTACTGTAAGGGAGTGTTTTTTTTTTTTTTAAATAAGTTTAAATAAGATTTAAAAAGGAATGGAGTAATGGAACTAACTGTTGTTTTAATAAACAAACAAATAAATAAATAAAGGGTTTATATAAGCCTTTCAAAATACTTTGAATTTACACAACAGAAACAAGATAGCAACATTATAATGCCACGCAGACCTCCTTCTGCAGAAAATGACAAATACCATCTCATAAAAGGGATTTATGCCGAATTTATTACTCTCCCTCAACTTTTCGCTCTTGCTCCGGTAGCATTTCCATCAGAATCTAACTCTAAAGTAATTGTGCAGATTTGCAGAAGTCATCCTTCATGAAGTTGTTTACGCATTTCTGAGAAGAATAAAAAGCTTCCCGTTGTTCCTGAGAGGTGCACTTTTCTTTTTAAAAGCTGATGGCTCCATCTCAAAGCTATGAAAAAGGAATTTGCCCTTCACTCACAACAACAACTGCAGTGATTCTGCTGAAATAAACAACAAATGCTAGCCAGAAATCATAAATACTGCTCTTTAAACTTTTACCCTGTGTAATTTCTGTACTTTTACAAATTCACCATCCCACAGTCAGACTTTGTGTGTGTGTGTGTGTGTGTGTGTGTGTGTGTGTGTGTACCTGTTTTTCTATTCAGGTGGGGACTTAAACCTGAATACACACAGACTCATGGAGACTCGTGTCACGGTGGGGACCTAAATTGAGGTCCCCATGGGTAAAGAAGCTTATAAATCACACAGAATGAAGTTCTTTGAAAATCTAAAAATGCAAAAAGGCTTCTGTGAGGGCTAAGTTTAGGTGTAGGGTTGGTGTAGGGCAATAGAATATACGGTCTGTACAGTAGAAAAACCATTAAACCTATGGAAGTCCCCACAAGGATAGCGAAACAAGTGTGTGTGTGTGTGTGTGTGTGTGTGTGTGTGTGCGTGTGCTGGTATATATGATTTACGAGGACACAAATGTGTATAATGACATGGGTACTACAACGTAAACATGATTTATGAGGACACTTCCTGTGTCCCCGTAAAACGCAAGGCTTAAAAAAACATACTAAACGGTGTTTTATGAAATTCAAAAATTGCCAGTATTTTCCTGTAAGGGGTAGGTTTAGGTGTAGGGTTGGTGTAGGGCAATAGCACATACAGTTTGTACAGTATAAAAACCATTACGCCTATGGAGAGTCCCCGTAAACCACAAATTCAAGTATGTGTGTGTGTGTGTGTGTGTGTGTATGTGTTTTAGTGGAAAAATGGCTTTTTTTCCACTGTCCCTCTCTATGGCTAATGGTACATGTAGAATGGGAGCCATTAGGTGAAGCTGTGGACTATGGCAAAACCTATTCAATGGCACTCCGATGAGACGGCCTTGTCTATCACTGCTCAGCCAGGGCCACTCACACAAGGTCAGCTTGTACTAATTAAGCGTGACCGCTGCCTGAGAGAGAGAATGAGAGAGACAAGAGCTCTAGAAAGACAGAGAGTTCATGATATGAAAGCCACACATGAAATAATGGAGAGAAATGAGAAGGTGAAAACAATATTACAGAAGGATGGAAGGATTATTAGATTCATCATTGGATAAATTATCTGTGAGATCTTCATAAGTGCTAGTGGAAATGACAACCTATCCACAGTTCAGAGGTCAGCTGTGAGGAGAATCTAGACTCTCCCCCTCACCCTGGCCTATGAAATTGCTTGATGGACACTGTTTTCCTATTGAACAGATCTTCTAGGTTTTTTTTTTTAGTCTTATAAGGATAGTCTACCCAAAACTGAAAAAGTCTTTTATTATTTACTCACCCTAATGACAGTTTCTTTATTTAGCTCAACATAAAATAAAATATTTGAAGAATGTTGGTAATAAAACTGTTTCTCTTCCTATTAAATTCCGATGTATGGACAAAAATACACTAGAAGTCAATGAGAACCAAAACTCTTTGGATTCTTCAGAATCTCTTCTTTTGTGTTCTGCAGAAAGAAGAAATTCGTACAGGTTTGTAACATGAGTTTGAGTACATGATAACATCATTTTTGTGGGGCCTTTAACCCTAGAAAAATGCAACCTGAAAATTTAGTCTTCCTCAGGCCATCTAAGATTAGGAAAAGATTGGGAGAAAACATCACTTACTCACCAGTGGATCCTCTGCAGTGAATGGGTGCCGTCAAAATGAGAGTCCAAACAGCTGATTAAAAACATCACAATAATCCACAAGAAATCCACATGACTCCAATCCATCAATAACTTCTTGTCAAGTGAAAAGCTGTGTTTTTGTAATAAACATATTCATTATTAGGGTGTTCATTATTATTAACTTCAAACAGTATCTTCTTGCCAATATAAGAGTCCTCTATCAAAAATTTTGCTTTCACCAATGAAACGCTGTTTTGTCTGAATGAGGCAAGAAATATGCACAGACCAGTTTTTAAACCAAACAGTTTTAAGCAAATATGTTGGTGAATTTTGTGAGAGGGCTGGGCAGACAGCAGGGAATTAAATTTTTCACCAGAGGAAATGTTATTTTGGAATATGGACTGGTATTTTGGCCAGCAATTTAAAGTTAAAACGCCTTAATAATGGATTTGTTTAATACAAACATAGCTTTCCGCTTCACAAGACGTTAATTGATGGACTGTAGTCATGTGGATTACTTGTGGATTATTGTGATGTTTTTATAAACTGTCATTTTGATGGCACCCATTCACTGCAGAGGATCCCTTACTAAGTAATGTAATACTTAAATGCTTCTCCAAATCTGTTACAAAGAAGAAACAAACTAACCTATATCTTGGATAGCCTGAGTAAATTTTCAGCAAATTTCCATTTTTGGATAACCTATTCTTTTAATGTGTAAAGTGTTTTGTAGGTAAAAAGAGGCTAGTGAGAATATGTTTTGTTTGTTAAACTATTAAACTGCATGCAGCTATGACACACACACATCACTGCAACAGTTGCCAAGCTTATCTTTTCATACTGCTCCCAAATTCTGTCACTCATAATAACCAGCTGTCTCCCTTAAACATTTCCAGCCACTCAACTGCAAAAACCATTTTTAAAAAAGCAACTCAATCAGGTGCACATGATGTCATAAATGAACAGCATTGTGATGTAATTGCAAAGCATTTACAGAAAACATGCCTACGTTTTGAATAATCTCACTGCTGTCTCTCTCTTTTATAACGTTTCCTTCCTCGCAGCATTATTCCTAATCACAGTTTGAACTCCCAAAAGACTCCTGCCTCTCTTGGCGCATGCACATGCAAACGTGCTGCTGATCTGCAATGTGTTTCACGCCTCCGTACGACTTGAAAAGAAGCACACTTTTGTTGCACAATTATTTTCCTGAGGAGCGGAACACAGCGGCACGAGACATGAAACAAAAGAGGTCCTCACAGAATTGATTGGCAATTATGATAAACTGCCTTAATTACGGGGCCTAGCTCTCTGCGGGATATTTTGAGGGAGGTCTAGGTCTACAAAGCGACAGCTTTTCACTCGTTATTCTGCAGAAAGCGCCGTCGCCAGGGGTCCCTTACCGCTGGAAGCACAGCTGGTGAAGGGTGACAAGGGAGACGCTTTGAGAAGAAAATGAAGACAGTTTTACATATGCACAAGCTAATTGTGTGATTATAGAGTGTCTATAGACTTCTCTGTGAATGGCCTACCAGCCCAAACTCCAATGATGTATTGTAAACATACCTCTAGCATACAAACAATGGCATATGCGGTTCAGCCGAGCACGTGTCAGAACATCAGCACGCAGCGCTGCTTTTTATACATAGTCATTTGGTGTAATTAGCTAAACACAGCACGCGCAGGTTGCTGTTGGGATGATTGCAAGCGTACTGTCAAATGAATAAGGCTCTCAAAGGAAACCCAAGAGTGTGATATGGCAGGTGTCTGCCATTATGTAAAAAAGTCAATCTAATAAGAATGAAATGAGTCGTTTGTTCTAAACAGTTTAACCTGATTCTGTAAAGTGATTAGAAGGTACTTTAGGTTTAGACACAACTTTAATTCCCTGACATGTGACGTGGTGCTCCTGGGGTCACTTATTATTGCAAATTATAGGTAAATATTGTATGGTCCCTTTAAAAAGCGTATAGAAGCCGTGTAGATTTCAGGACCATGGACAGTGCCTTGTATGGCTGCAATATGTGTGTTTTTTGAAATATGGCTTAGTATTATTGAAGTTATAACATTTCCTTATAAATAAATTAATAAATAAAGATTATAAAAAATAATGTTGTCTATTCAGGTGAAGGTCAGCCTGATCTTTGTAAAATGTCAAGTCAAATTTTCTTCGGGATTGTGTTGATTTGTTTATCCATTTGTTGTTGCTTGGAGCATTTTGAAATGACCTGGATGACTGAGAATCTTTTAAAAACAACATTATTACAATATGGTCCATTTTTTTTAATCTAAAATGGAACCCAATGAGTAAACAAGTACAGATGAAGCAGAACAACATTTTAGCTGTTTTATTGCATTACTGTTTTATTGGCATTATCATTTTGGTATTATTATTCCAACATCATGTGCATGTTTTTAGCAAGCAACTACATTTTCCTATTACATTACAGCTAATATTCCTTGAAAATGTTATACCCAACATATGACATCATTTGGACCCTAGCAAAACAAGAAAATTTATGAGGTTTGCAATTTTGTACATGCCTACTGTAAATACAGTTCAAACTTCTATTTTGTGATTTATATTTAAATGAGCAAACAATTTTTTTCTTTATTTTTGGGGAAAATTGTATTGTTAAATTTCAAAAAGTAAATACTTCCCCCCATATATATATATATATATATATATATATATATATATATATATATATATATAGATAGATAGATAGATAGATAGATAGATAGATACATACATATAGATATACACACACACACACATATTGTCATGTCAACTTATAAACTTCTAAAGTTGACCATCAACATTTTCTCAAGTTTAAGTACCTTTTACTGGCCTTTTGTTGAAAAAAAAAATATTCTAAACTAGCTCTGTTTTGTACACTGTTCAAAAGTGGCACTTGCATTACATTTTTACTGATATTCACTCCTTTGTGAATTCTGTTTTTTTTTTTCTTTCCTCTTTGAATACAAAGGTTTGGCATTGAAAAGACCAAATACAGTGAAATCACCATTTACACCTTGTCAACACATATCTCACAGACAACTACATACATATGCAGACAAGCACAGCCAAGTCATTTGGACACAGATAGAGACTGACACCCGCACATGGAGACGTCACAGATCAGTAGCAGCTGAGCACTGAAGGAATAATTGCCTGCATGTAAACATATGCAGAGCGGTAGAGAGGATAATCATCGGGCGGTTTTGATAAAGGTGGCGAGATAACCTTTTCCTTCCCTGCTTCGCATGGATGAACACGGAAAATAAGAAAATCTCAATTATAACCAGCAGAAAGCAAGAAAGACAGAAAAAAAAATACAAAAGCAGCAATAGAAAAATAAAGAATGGAAAGGAGATGAGAAAAAGGGTGAAGTTTGAAAAAAGTCACAAATTGAAATTCAGGTTTAGATTATTCTCTGAAGTCAAGAAAATAACTGTCTTTCACAAACAACTCATCTGCAATGCAATAATGCTAGGAAGGCAGGAAGTGGAGGGTAATCTAAATACAGGGGCCCCAATACGAATGGGCCCCCTGGACAGCATATTCACTCGGGCGAGGTGAGGGGGTTGTTGGTGCCCCCATCCGTACAGATCGCGTTCCGCATTCAATAACGTTCTGAGGGAATCCCCCTCAGTAGAAATCACGATCGCGTTCCCAGTAGGGAATTTAGGCCCTAGCCCGGCCCTGGCCCGAGACGCTCAGGCCCTAGCCCGGCCGGTGTCCTACAGCTTATCAGAATTACCGGCCCGAGTCCGACCCCGAGCCCGTCTTTTTTCCCCCTTCTCCCAAATCAGATTATAATATTGTTTCAGCTATTAAAATAGTTCAGTTTTGTATGTAATGGCAAAGTGACTATATTTTGTTTCGTTTTTTTATGAAGTTAATTTAGAAAAACATTTGGAGCATTTTTTTTTTAATTGTTTTTTAAAGTAACGACCAAGTGGCCAGCGGCATACAAGCTGATGCCTATGTTTGATCTAAGCTATAGTCTATGTTTGATCAATTTAGCCTTCTCAAATCATCACGACTTGCCTAAAATAAAATCTATAGATATAAAACAGTTCAAGCACATAACAATGTTTAGACGTTAAACCTAGATAAATGTGCGCTGTATCCAATAGTTTGTGCGGAGAGTGGAAGCTAAAGCGCGCTTTCCAGGACATGGAGACACCAACGCGATCATTTGCATTTTTTTCAGTGGCTAGTTATGCCATCATTTTTGCTCATAATGGTAAGAGTAATACATCATTCAGAACTGTAAAGGGTCTACTTTTATTTGTGTGCACTCACAATATCGACAAAACGTTGTGCTTTTATAAAATAAAGAAAACAAACACGATGCGCTTTCTACCGTCTCGTCTTGAACAGGAACGTTTCACAAAAATGAACCGAAACTCCGCGAATAGCCTACATGCCTCACAGACATGATAAATATATCTACAGAAAGCTTTAAATTACTACTTAACAAAATAAAACAAATCGAAAACAAAAACTCTTTCATTATAATCATAATCATAATCCATAAAGATGCATTTCGCTCTAAAGGCGAGTCAGGTTCAGCAACTTCATCCTTGCGAAACAGACTCAGAAAACCCTAGTTTATTAGTAAATAATTCAAATATCTCCTTGCTATTTCCCCCGGACACATTCATAGTAATTACTTTTGCTGGGGCTTTGCGGCAAGCTTTAGACTATTGCGTGCGTTTGAACGCAGAAGTCTTCAGCTGCGCTGACGGCTCGCTGCTGCGGGACACTATCGAGCCGCTCTTGACAGTCGTGGCACAGTCTTGTGTTGTTTCCACCAGCGCGGCAATTTTTTGTTTTTCATCACTAACTGATGGATGTCTAAAAATAAGGAGAAGCCTAAAACAGTCCCGAGGCCCGGCCCGCGTCTGAAGTATGACGTGAAAATTGACCCGATCGTAGCCCTAGAGGCGTAAAAAAGTCGGGGCCCATTCCTCTCGGTAGAAATCACCCCCCCTTATGGCGCCCCTGTCTAAATACATCACACTCATAACATTAACTGGTGTGATGTCAACATTTTCAAACAGAGATCCGATAAAACAACACATTATTAATTACAGATTTTTTCATAAAGTCTCAAAGAAAACAAAGCTCATGCTCTTCAACAACCTATGTAAAAAAAAAAAAACTACACCTCCCTTCACTGTTAATGAATGCAGGCAGAAATAGCTCTGCAAAGAATGCATTTTGCAGTTGTTTCTGTGCAACTTGACACATCTAGACCTGTGGTTTTCAACTAAAGTTTGTAGCTCAAAAATGGGTCAAAGTTTTGGTAGTTGTTTGATATGGTTGCAGAGATCAGAAAAAAATGCACTTAAAACAAATGCAGCCAACCATAAAATTGTGGATAATTAAGATAGCAAAATAAATAGGCTTATCAACTTTTAAAAAGAGAAAACAGTTCCTTATCTTTTGTTGTTGTCAAAGGCCATGCATCCAATTATTTTTAATTTAAGCTTATGTAGTTCATAAAAAAATATAGTCATAATAAAATAGCTGGGACCAATAAACTTTAGTTTCCTAGAAGTATAGATAGATAGATAATAGTCAATTGTCACCTTTCACTGGCCCTTTGTTGAAAAAAAAAGAAAAAAATAAAAAAATAAAGATCTAGACCACTTCTGTCTATGCAACTATGACTTTCCATATACATGTCAACATATGTCTATGCTAGATGGATAAATGAAAGGCTTATTGATTCGGCCATGACACATTATCCATGTCAAAATTATGGTTTAAAATGTGAATAATTATTTTGATATACATCTTAGGTCTAGTATGAGTCAGCAGTAATTCTAAAAAAAAATTTAAAAAAAACACAGCACCCATAATCCCTTTTACTAAGAAATCAAAAAGCAACTAAGGAGCATAGTGCAGGCGGTGGTATCATTTTTCAAAGAGATTGGGCGCATCTCATTATTGCTGTAGAATGTTCATGACCCACTCACCCACCCATCTGCTGCTCTTCTCCTGTCCTGGAGGGGACAAACAGGAGGAAAGAAGAGGAAAAAAAGAAAAAGAATGGATAAGTCAATAAACCGATACAACTGATACAAATTATTTTATGGTTTGGTAGGCGTGGGTTTTAATAAGGCATTTCAGTGTGATTATTTAAAAAATATATGAAAAATAAATAAGTGACCCATACATAAATTCTGTAATTAGAAAATTTCCTGTCATCTGAGAATTAATAATGCCAAAGTATATGCAATGTCTTTAAATTATATTCATTTTGGGGTTTTTCACTGCAAATATTGGTATAAGTAATCACAAGCAATTAATATGATGAATTAATCAGCATATCAGATTTAGACAGATTTAGACAGCCTAAATTATAATTACACATGCACAGCATAACCAAGGTCTAATTGATGACAAACACTTATGAGGTGGCCTAACATCAGAAATGGTGCTGTGTGGGTGTAAGAATATTAGTAGAATAAAATAATGTGATTAAAAGCGAATAAACTCATATCTGAAGAGGATTTGAGACACAAGGTAAAACAGCAACAGACAAATTGTATGCTGCAGAGTTGGCGTCATAGTGGAGCACAATTTGTGTTTGATGTTTTAAAGAAAAAAAATCTGACATAGTAAAATGTGCTTCTAACAACATTTTTGCACTCTAAAAACATACCTATACATACAATTCACTGCAGCCTTCAGCTGAAATGAACACTAAAGGCAGTAAAACACCAATAACTTTAATTCATTTTCAAGCAAACTATGATTATAGGTCAAATTATTAATTCATGAAGACCCACTTTTGCATGGTTCTTTGCATGTTATTACCTCAAAACTGATGTAATGCAAACTAATGTATTTTTACATAAGCATCACATATCTATCTCTATATGTATGGTTTTTCCAACATAGTAAACTTGCTCTGTACCGCACCTGGTACAACATTGTGGAACAAGACTGGTGAAACACAGTTCAACAAAAAAGCTTAAAGATGAGTAAAATCATGGTAAAATGGCATGGTTGCATCAGCAAATGCATTTTTACCTCACTTTTTTCCTTTAACAGTATCGATTAGGTTTAGGGCAAGGTTTGTGTGGTGCACTATTTTCAAACGCGATAAACTCATGTGGGCATTCGATTTCCTTAACTGCCACAATATGTACATGAAACATCATAATAAAATATTGGCACAGTCAAGCTTATCTGTTATAGAGAACATAATATAATTTTTGCAAAAATACCGCCACAGGCACATTTTCATATTTTTCATGAGCCTGTGTTGGAAAAAAAAAACCAAATAGTTCCCTGACAGCTGTTGTTATGTGATTTTAGAATATATAACTCTTTTCAATCATTGCTTATGTAATTAGCATATTAAGAGCCAGTTTACAAGCTTAATTCCATAGGTTTCAATAAACACGAGGAGTACAACACATTACAACACACTGAATTTGCATTTACTGACAGGAGCATTATATCTCATGAGCCTCAATCAAATCTTGGACTTTCACAAACAAATGAACCCCCTTCACATGGGAAAAAAAAACTCCTCACCCCTTTTTCTCCTCCCTCACTTTCTCATTTCCTCTCATTCATTCTATCCTGATGTTTTTTTACAGAGCGACCAAGAGTGTCAATCTCTCCTGGCTCAATCTGACTGGGAACGCTTTGGCACAAACCTCTCATTCGTCATTGCAGAAGTGTTTTGTTTCTTTTTTTCGCTTCTTGGTTCTTTCATTCTTTCTTTTCCACACCGCTCGAGGGCCACCTTATGCACCCAATACTATACTACTAGGAACTAATACAAAAACTATTTCTGCCCAGCACGACAGGGAGAGGTTGAAAGGTGGAAAGGTGTTTGGAGTCAACGAAATATAACCCAGAGTTGCGAGGGGTGAGATTGAAAAGTGTGACCCTGGCGGGCTACACCGGCTAGCGCTGGAGTTTCACACAGAGATGGGCATGTATGAGCACAGAACAAAGAGTGACGGCGGCGTTAGACAAAAGTGAAAAGCAAATCACTGTGGAATTTAAAATCAGTCACATTGTACAAGACACAAAAGTTCACATGGAGAGAAGACCAGGGCGGTTTGAGGGTCAGTGAATATTCAGAGCTGAGTCTAGACATCAATGGATGTGTCTGTAGCCATGCTTTGATGAAATACAGGAATATGGTTGACTTTAAAAGAATTGTTGAATCTTTACATCTGCAAGAATTCATTATGACTTAGTAAATCTTTCAGAAAAAAAAAAAACTAAAGCTGCAGTCTTAGCCTAAGACACGCTCAAAGAAAATTTTACAGATCGTTTACTGTTATCATCAACTTTGACACTGAGAAAATGCAGTGTACATTATATAAGTTCAATTGTAATTAATTTTGTTTAATTTTGTAAAAACAATAGTTATTTAAAAAAGTCTATATTTAAATATTTAAATGTTAAATGAAATTATTTGTACAGACAACACTTTTTGGATTGTTTGAGGAATGACTAAACATCAGACTGACAAAGTTTAAAATAATTTAAAATAAATTAAATTAAATTAAATACTAATATAATTCTCAAAAAACAAATACAACCATTTTAATAAGTAATGTTTTATAAACAAATTTCGGGAGGAGCACGCACAGATAATTAACACGGCCAATTCATCATTAGTAATTGCACCATTTATCCAATCAGCACAAGAGAGAACCCCTATAAATACCCAAGCACGTCCTACCTTCATTATCTCTCGACTTTCAGCATCCCTCCACCACCCCGACTCCGCACCTTCAGCCCGTTCCTACCCCAGCATGGGGAGGAGCGCTCGGGGAGAGCGCTTTGAGGCCGGGCTAAACACAGAGCTCGGACCCCTCTCCCCAGACAGGGGGAGTACCCCGGGTTCGGGAGTCTTACCAAGCTCAGAGCCCTCTCCCTGGACAGCACGTCAAATATGCATAACCTTTGCTCAGTTGATTGTATGTAAGTGTGAACTCATGAAATACATAAAAATTAAATGAATTCAATGAGGTCACTCCACTACTAAACATCATTAGCCTTATGCTTACTGCAAAAATAAACTAATACATTTTAACCTAAACATCATCTCCATATGTATGGAGTAAACTTGCTCTGTAGCGCACCTGGTACAGCATTGCCCTCAGACCTGTGTTCCTGTCTTGTTGTTGTTTCTCTCCCAATGTGCTCCCTGTGACCTAGCTTTCCCTCATGTATTTGATTATGCTCTTATTTGGTCTTTCCTGTTCCTGTTCCCATTATGTTCATTTGATTCCAGCTGTGTCCCATTTATTCCCTCATTTAGTTCCTTGTTACTTAAGCCCTGTGTTTCTCAGTGTCGAGCGTTTGGTGTCTTACCTCATTCCATATGTCTCCCAGTTCCTGTGTTGTGCCTGCCCTCTATCCCCTTTGGTTTGTTTTGATTATTAAAGTCTTTTTGTTGAAGTTTACTCCTCGTCTCCTCGCTCCTCACCAGTGAATTGTGACAGAACACCGAACCAAACAAGATGAACTGGGCAGAGGACCATCTCTTCAAGTTCCAGCAAAGAGGGACGGCCTTTGGAGCTGTATGTGGAGGAGTTCCTGAGCGTGATCCACCTGGTGAGATGGAGCGATTCAATAATTAATGCGTGCTTCCGGATGGGAAGCACGCATTAATTATGATATAATTAATGATTAATGAATAATGATGATAATTTGTTTCAATTCCTGACTCCTGACAATTGCCACAGACCCGTAGCGGATTTTCTAAATTTTGTTCTTGATTTAAATGGTTCCAAGTTCTTTGTTGATGTGGAGGATCCTCATCCTCCTCCCATCCGGAAGCATGTGAACATTCCAGCTCACCACAAGCCAGCACCCTCCACATATGGTTCCAATGAGCACGCTCCCTCCGTTCCATCCGCACTTCCCTGAGTTCTCCTAAGCTCCTCCCTAGTCCTCAGCTCCAGCCCCTGAGTCCGCTCCAGAGTCGAGAGATGGCTCTAGCCCCTGACCAGAGTAGAGAGATGGCTCTAGCCCCTGACCAGAGTCAAGAGATGGCTCTAGCCCCTGACCAGAGTCGAGAGAGAGCTGCTGTTCCTCACGTCCAGCCCAGAGAGGGCTCCTGTTCCCCAGTCCAGTCCAGTGAGGGCTCCTGTTCCCACGTCCAGCCCAGAGAGAGACTCTGTTTCCCAGTCCAGCCCAGAGAGGGCTCCAGTCCCCAAATCCAGCCAAGAGAGGGCTCCAGTCACCGAATCAAGCCCAGAGAGGGCTCCAGTCCCCAAATCAAGCCCAGAGAGAGCTCCTGCCCCCACATTAAGCCCAGAGAGGGTTCCTGCCCCCACGTCAGGCCCAGAAAGAGCCACTGCTCCAACACCTGGCCCATGGAGGGCATCAACACCCTTAACTGCCCCCAAGGAATTTTTTTTGGGAGGGGGCTATAGGGCTCCGGCCGCAGAGGCCAGGTCGAGGGCCGATGCCAAGGCCACAGAGGCTGCTCCGCCATGGCCTCCTGAGTTCCCTGCTCCGCCATGGCTCCCTGGACTGCCTGCTCCACCATGGCCCCCTGAGCTCCCTGCTCCGCTATGGCTCCCTGGATTGCCTGCTCCGCCATGGCCCCCTGAGCTCCCCGTTCCGCCATGGCTCCCCGAACTACCCGCTCCACCATGGTACCCTGAACTGCCTGATCCGCCTTGGGTCCCGGAACGGGTACCACCCTGGAGGCCTTCCATCCCATGTAAGCCTGTCCCTAGAGGCCTCTGGAGTGCCCCCCCCCCCCTCCCCGTTGGATGTTATGTGGTGCGTGGACGCGCCTTCTGGGAAGGGGAGGTAATGTCAGAATGTCAGACCTGTGTTCCTGTCTTGTAGTTTTTTTTCTCCCAATGTGCTCCCCGTGACCTAGTTTTCCCTTGTGTGTTTGATTATGCCCTTATTTGGTCTTTCCTGTTCCCATTATGTTCATTTGATTCCAGCTGTGTCCCATTTATTCCCTCGTTTAGCTCCTTATTACTTAAGTCCTATGTTTCCCAGTGTCGAGCGTTCTGTGTTTTACATCATTCCGCATGTCTTCCAGTTCCTGTGTTGTGCCTGCCCTGTATCCCCTTTGGTTTGTTTTGATAATTAAGGTCTTTTTGTTGAAGTTTACTCCTCGTTTCCTCGCCGGTGAATTGTGACACGCTCACAACGTGGAACAAGTCTCATGAAACACAGTTCAACAAAAGAGCTCAAAGATGTGTAAAAACATGGTAAAATGGCATGGTTGCATCAACAATTGCATTTTTACCTCATGACTTTTTTTTTCTTTAATATCATCACAAAAATAACAAAAATAACAGCATCACAAAAATAACATTTTATTTAAAATGTAAATTAAAAATTGCCATTTTTGATCGCCACCCATGTGTGTCCAGAATTTTTACTTTTTGATTCCATAATATCCTGAATTCTTTGAGCATAACTTTATACACCACTGCACAGTTTCATCTGAAATATTCACTCCTGGATCTGGATTGATGGAAACTCTGTAAAGAGTAGAAGAAAAGTGTGGTACCACACTTTTTATTTTGTTCAGTGTAATCTGCAGAACAGACTGCTGTTCCATAATTTAAATGAGTGCTTCCACTTAGTTGTAGAATACCAATGCCAAAAATAAAAAAAACTACTGCTTTTCGAAACTACATCTGAAGCAGAGAGCAGACTGAAGGATTTTATTAATGATAAAAATGACAGACATAAAAGCTTAGTGCCAAAGACTTATTCGAAAAGACGAGGTGTTTTAGCTCAACTTAAAACCTTTCGTGGTTTAACAACTTGAAGCCCAGAAGGCATTTTACATTCCTAGTCAACAGACTCTCTTTTTTTCCTCTATGAATTCATTACAACTTTAGAAGTGAACAACATCTTGGATAACTTAAAAACCGAATGGTAGTTGTTATCTGAAAATACATTAACACAATAACCTTTTAATCACACCTTGTTTCAAATTACTTTGCAGTGAAGTTTGTGTTTAGAACTCTTTCTTCATTCTTTGTGTCTGGTTGTGGTCCTGGTGGAGCGCTTGGTAATTAGATAATCTGCCTAATTGTGATTACGTTTGTTGGAACAGAAAAAGCAGAGAGGGCGGGAGGGTGAGCTGACAGATTAGGGAAAAGTTGTGCATCGGAAAAAAGTTATTTTTCCAGCTCGTCCTGGGATCACAATACTAGAAGATTAATTAAACTCGCCTGCCATCCCATCAGGTTAATTAGGGTTAAGGCATAATTAGGACACAATTAAAAAACTGGCACACAGTGAGTTCCCGCCATAATCGGGCAATATCTGAGCGTATGTGAGAGCACATTTGTATATTTGTGTGTGTGTTAGAGTCCTCATTGCATATTAATGTCCCGACCTTGCTATTAGTACCTCTTCAGCCTATAGAAGCTTTGAGAGGCGGCCATCATTCCACTAAACAGGCCTGTGGGGTGCGACTAAAACTCCGACTTCCTTTTAGCAATAAAGCTTTGTGGTAGCAATTTCGTCTGTGATTTAAAATGAACGTCACCTTCACATATGAATGATGCTACCTTATGGGCTACACATATTTTTATCAGACATAGTTAGATAAAAGTGTGCTCTCAGGCCCCAAACAAACAAACTAAACATGTTCAGAGAGTATTACATCAAACTTTTGCTTAAAAGCTCTAAAAGAAATAAACTAAAATACACTAAAAATAAATATCAAAATAAAATAAAAATAATAATATATAGAAATAATAAAATAAATAACAAAACAATAAAGAAAGAAATTAATAAAATACAAATTCAAAATTAAAATAAATCACCACTATATAAACAGAAACATGATGGCAAAGCAATTTTTATTTATTTAATTATTTAAAAATTCTTTGAGTTGTATAGGCACTCATCAAATTTAAACACTTAAAATAAAATTATTAAAAATAAATAATAAAATGTAATAAATATTTTTTATAAAAAATAAAAATAAAACAAAAAATAAAAAGAATACAAATATATAAATTATTATTTTGAAAAAAAAAAATCGGAGAGTTTTACAGGCATTATATCATCTCTGCATTACATTGCAACTTTTTCCTAAAAACTAAATAATATTTTATTTAAAATAAAATATTGTAGATAAAATATATTTGCTTAAAAATAAAATACAAAATAATAAAATAAAAAAATAAAATAAAATAAAAATAAATGAGCAATATAAAATCTGAAACACGATGATCTTTCCCACTACTCTTCCCAGCATGCAAATATGACCTTCAAATCACTCTGCCGGACTGTAATATCCAAGCTCTGTGAAAAAGAGTCAGGTTAGACTGACCTCTGGCTCAGCGGAGTCATTTTTCAGCTGGGTTTTCAACCAACCTTCATAAAGCTCTTAGAGCCCAGACGGAGAAAATCTTACTCTGGGCCATTAGAGCGCTGTAAAGCTGACGAGACTTACACATGTAGCGTTCTGACCTGACACAGGCCTCCCTCCAAACAAATTGCCCCCAATTTTGTGCCACCAAATACGACCCTTGGATGTTCCCGTGACAAATTGGAATTGATTTGTGCCTTGGCTGGGACTTCAGGGGTCACGACCCACGGCTGCTAAAAAGCATTCCTGTCATTAACATTCAGGACGCCCACCTCACTGCCACGGCGACGAGAATTTCAAGGCATGAATAAAATCAATCACTATTTTTCTTTTTCTTTCTTCCCCTTCACACCCTCCAGATAACCACACAAACAAATAGGCACACAAACACTTTCTATTTTGGCCTCCTCTGCATTTCAATACACAGTGCAGGCATTTTAATGGAAAAACATTATTCCATATGTAAAATTCACTTGAGGAATGTAAAGTACGCGCCCTGATAAACAGATAGCCAGCTCCGAGCTAAGAAATATGATACTTTTTCAGAGATGTTTTTGCGTTTTTTTTGTTTTTTTTCCACTCAGCATATATATAGGGGAGGAGGTCACTTCTGTTATGTAGTATCTTCTGAACTCTGTAACTGTAAAAAAAAAAAAAATGTCAGACTTTGAGAAATATGCTTTTGTCAAACTCAGGCACTTATATTTTCTTAATTACTGCTTGCATTATTTACATCAAGGCAATAAAATGAACAAGATGGACCTCATTAGGGTTGAAAATAAAGAGCTAAAGTTGAATGATTAATGCTTAGCTTGGATGTTTTGATACATTTATTAAACACTTTCTGAATTTTCATATTGCCGTACCAATTTCTGCAATCAACAAGGTGGGATGTGGGATGCCTTAGATAGTAACCAATATTCTTAAGAAAACCTGTTTTATTGGAAATATTTTGATTAAAGAAGAGTGGAAAAATGTCTGAAATTTTTCATAGTAAAAGTAACTTATACATTACTGAAAAATGATTTAAATTATGTAATAAAATAAAAATGAAAAATGTAATAAAATAAAATAACCACTAAATCAGAAAATTACCAGTAAATCATTATTATTATTTAATAGCTGTTATCTTCATAAATATATATATATATATATATATTATTTTTTTTTTTTTTTTTTTTTTTTTTTTTCATTTTTTTTTTTTTTTTGCATCAGAAGATATAATAAATGGCAACAATGCTCAAAGACCTGCAATTATTTTAAGTTATTAAAAGAATAAATAAAAACAATTCTTTAAAATGTTCACTAAAATATAATAGACGGACAGACAGACAGACAGACAGATAGACAGATAGACAGATAGATAGATAGATAGATAGATAGATAGATAGATAGATCATTTTTATAAAATTAAACAATAATTTAAATATTTAACAATAATTTAAAATTAATATTATTTTTAAATTATTGTTATCTCTGCATATGTGTATTTTTACATAGCAACACTGTTTATTGTATTCTGTATGGAATTTCTAATAAATGGATAATAAACTGCCTTTTTATGTCGAAAATATGATAATAAATGGCAACAATGCTCAAAACAAAGCAGTGCAATTATTTTAAGTTATTAAAAGAATAAATAAAAGCAATTCTTTAAAATGATCACTTAAATAAGAACCACTAAATCATTATTATTAATATTATTTATTACTTACTGTCATCACTGCATATATGTATATTATTATAGAAATCTGACTATTATTTTCTGTCCTGTCTGTGTATGTCACGCCCCTGGACTGTTTTGTTGTGGTTGTTGCTCCCCATTTGTTCCTTGTGACCCAGTTTCTCCCCTGTCTGATTGTATTAATTTGCTCCAGGTGTGTCTCCTTAGTTCTTTGTCCCGTCTTTAAAAGCCCCAGTCCTTTCAGTTAGTGTTTGTCGGTCTTTGAATGTCTTCTTGTGTTCCATGTTCCCTATATGGATTAAAGACTCCTAGTTTGTGAATTCTCCGTGTCTCCTCGTTCCTGGCTCCAGCGTCCGTGACAGAAAGACCGACCCAAACAGTTACCTCCGTGTCCACCCTCCGTTTTGTTTTCCGTTTTTCTATCAGTGTTTTTGTTTCCGTTGTGTTGCCCCATGGATCCCTACGTCCGGCCCGAATTCCTCCTCCTCCTGCTGGAGCAAGAGGACCGATCTCTCGAGGACCATACGCGACTTTTCCTGATGTTAGCTAACGCCACCAGCTACCCGGACGGCGCGCTCTGCACATTCTATAATGCAAGCTTGAACACCGCGTGCAGAGCGCTGTCGTCCGAGGATGGTCCTCGAGAGGATTTTGCCGCCTTCGTGGAGTGGACACTGGCGAGGCACGGATCCCCGTTCACCGTCTGTGCCGAGGGGGATCTCGCCAGTGCCACTCCTGACCCAGAGCCCAGCCCACCAACTCCCCGCAGTGCGGAGCACCAGCCCGAGCCCACCGATGACGGAGAGCCATTTCCCGCTACGATCCACGAGCCAGCGCCAAGCCGAGCGACTGAGCGGAAGATCGTCCCGGAAGTTGAGCCCAACACGTCAGATCAGGTGCGAGAGCTGATCATGTGGGAGCCAGCCGTGGACGGTGTGAGCGCGGAGTGGAGCTCCGCCCCCTGCACCGCGGCTGAGGGTGAGCTGATGATACATCTGGGGCTGTTAGACTTTGAAGGGGATCTGTTGGACTGGGAACATGATCTGGAGGTCGACGCTTCCCCTATCCTTTCTCCGTCTCCGCTGGTTCCAGCCAGCTCCGCTCCTCCCGAGCGCCCCCCTGTGCCCGCTTCCCGAAAGCGTCCTCCAGAACCCGCGCCTCCAGAGCGCCCCACAGTGTCGGCTCCCATTCCTGAGTTAACCCCTGGAAGCCCGGAGGATCTCAAATGCCCACCCTCCCACCCGCTCCTGCCTCCTCCACCGCTGTCGTCTGGCAGCCCCTCTGCTCGCCCTCAGCCCTCCATCAATGCTGTGCGAGCTCCGCGGGTCTGCCATCCTCCATCGCCGTGGCTGGAGAATCCCTCACCTCCACCTCCAGCCTCCGAGGCCCAGACTCCACCTCGGCCCGTAGACCCAGCGGCTCCACCTCGGCTCCTAGCTCCCTCGCCTCCACCGTCATCCATCGATCCACCAGCTCCACCAGGCTCCCTCGTCCCTCCGGCTCCGCCTTGGTCGGGCGTCGACCCGCCATCGCCTCGGGACTCCTCTCCTCTGGCTGCGCCTCGTCACTCCGTCCCACCGGCTCCGTTGGGCTCCTTCCTCCCTCCAGCTCCACCTTGGTCCTCAGTCGCTCTGGCTCCGCCGCGGATCTCCGGAGCTCCGCCTCTGCCTCGGTCGCCAGAGCTCTCGGCTCCACCCTGGCCCCCCGGATCCTCGGCATCACCCTGGCTCGTCGGCTCTCCGTCTCCACCTCGGGCTCCTCCTCCACCTGCTCCGCCTCCGTTGGTCGGCCCCCTGGAGTCGGCGGCCATTCCTCCTCCATGGCTCCTCCCTCCGTCGGCTCCACCATGGGCCATCATCATGGCTGTGGCCTGGGTCCTGCCAGGCTCCTCCTGCTCCGAGTCCCTCCTGTCTCCTCCCTGGCTCCTCCCTCCTTCGTCACCTCCCTGGTCTCTGTCTGCCGGCCCCCTCCCGGTTGTCCGTCCTCCTCCTGAGCCGCCGCCATTGTTCCCACCCGTTTCCCCCCCCCTCTGTTGTTCCACGGTGCGAGGACGCACCTTCCGGGAGGGGGGAGTAATGTCACGCCCCTGGACTGTTTTGTTGTGGTTGTTGCTCCCCATGTGTTCCTTGTGACCCAGTTTCTCCCCTGTCTGATTGTATTAATTTGCTCCAGGTGTGTCTCCTTAGTTCTTTGTCCCGTCTTTAAAAGCCCCAGTCCTTTCAGTTAGTGTTTGTCGGTCTTTGAATGTCTTCTTGTGTTCCATGTTCCCTATATGGATTAAAGACTCCTAGTTTGTGAATTCTCCATGTCTCCTCGTTCCTGGCTCCAGCATTCGTGACAGTGTAGTCCTGTCTAAGCATTCTAGTTTTTTTTTTTATTTATTTTTTTTTTTTTTTGTACTTCACACACGGTACTTGTACTGGACATATGACAATAAACGACTTAGCAACTGAAAATGAGAGAAAATAAATGATGAAAGCAAGAAAAATAAAATAATTACTTTTAATAATATGATTTCCATCTTTAACATTTTATAACATGTTAAATCTATAAGACATAATGGACACGTTTCATAACATACTGCGTAGCATGAATGAACATTAGAACGTGTGGCCAGAATAAGTCAATGCTAACAGCTCAATATGAAATTAGCCTCCCCGGCAGGACGTTTCTGCAGATGGCATGAATCTCAGTCCATCAGGTTCAGCTTCAGTGGATATCAATATCAGTCGGAGGCTGAAAGCAGCCATGTGCTTGGTGTTATTTACAGTGAGGGAGATCATATCAGTGATACGAGGCAGAGATCGGAGAAATGGACTGAAAGAGAGCCACTGATTTCTGTGTAAACAGTGATTTTACAGCCCTTTAACTCTGGCTAACTGAGACCGTGACTGGACATCTGCACAATGACTTGGGTGTTTTCTGCCTCCACATTTGGATGGACACATGCTCACGCATGTCATTGTAGATGTCAGGTTTGAATAAATATATTCAAGAGTGTATATTTTTACAGTACAAAATAAATTGATTTGAAAAAAAATGAATAATAACTACTAGACTTTTACCACTTTATCTGTGTTATTATTTGAAGGAGTGGAAGCGCATTGCTTATAGTTGTCATAGAGATGTAGCAGTCATGTTCTCTGATGAGTTTCTAGTGTTGAGGGAAACAAAACAGTTGAAGTGACTAAATGTTTAGAAGACAGGAAACATCTGTGATGATGGAGGAGTCATAACCCTAGAGACGAGAGCGTGAACAGTCATCGTGACGGGGCATTCAAGGTGACACCAGGTTGTTATGGTGACAAGCACTGAAAGTCTCAGCACCTCTTGCATGTGTTTGCTCACGCACTCGTTAAAGTGCATGTTCACAATAAGTCATCTGCTCTAGCTGGTGGCAATGCTAATTCACAGAACATTTACTTTTCTGCAGAGTTGCTTTATTTTACTAAATCAGCCGCCCCTACATTGCCTGTACACCAGTAAGTCCTAATATGTTTTTGACCTGCATAACCCTGGCCAATAAGAGCTAAGAGCACCTCACCGCACTTACAACACACACCAGGTTGAAGCCGTGACCTAGCGATTAGCACATTTTGCACCCACGCATCAGGCTCGGATGCTAATGTGGCTGATGCAAGTTCAAATCTGGCTTGTGACATTTCTCGATCTTGTGCCACCTCATCACTTCTTGTCATCTCCCTCTCTCTACTGTCAATAAATGCAACAAAAAAGCAGAAAGATTGTTTTAATTGTAACATTATATTCAAGACAAATGAGCATAGTTTACCTTCCATTTTACAATACCAAAAATGCATCCGTACTTTTACCCTAATGTCAGGATTCTGGACTGTCTGTGTTTTTCCCCTGTTTCTGTTCCTGTTTTCCCTTTTTTGGTCATGTTCCTGTCCTCGTTTAGTTTAATTAGTCATTCTGTGCACCTGTGTTCCTCCCAATTCCCTCGTTATCCCATGCATTTAAGTTCCTGTCTGTGCTTTTCTCCCCTGTTGGGTCTACTTGTTTTCTACGCGTGTTGCTCAAGCTCCTGTTGTTATTATTCCCAGTGTTTCCTTGATTAAAGACTGTTAAACATTTCCTCGTGCCTCCTCGTTCCCTCGCTGCATCGTAGTGTGACACCTAATTGTCTGCATTATAATTTTTATTATTTTATTATTTATATTATTATATGAAAAATATTTTTCATTGTGACATTATTTCCAAGAAAGAGCATATTTTACATTTAATTTTACATTTCCATAAACCATCCTGACTTAACTATTTGCATTATTTTAAATTATGATTTTTTAAAATAATGTTAATAACATAATAAAACTAAGAACAACACAATGTAAGCAAAAGACAATATCAATCAAAAGTGTCTAAAACAAAATACAAGTTAATATATAAAAAATTATGATAAAATAAAAATATTAAAACAATAACATTAACAATAACAGTAATTATTAATTACTAATAATAATTATGTAATTTTCATGATCAAAATTATAAAATAATAATAATAATAATATTACATATTTTTTATGAACAATTCAGAAATTATCAGCTTTATTGTTACTGCTATTTCATAATTAAGATTATATATATATTGTAGCGTTTGAATGCAATCAAGATGTTTTCAGGTTTTAAGATCAGGTTTTAGGCATCGTAAACTTTCCCTCCTACCTTGTTATAACGAAATTACAGATACAATTACAGATGCATGTCTAACGTCCACCTCTGGTTCAAAGAGCGTTATCACCTCTGCTATTTTCTCCAACGCTAACAGCGACAGTTGTCAACTTTCTCATTGAGCTTCAAAGAGATTTCAGGGGAGGAAGGAATGATTCCCCCATCCCCAAGAGGAGACACTACCCGTGGAACAGACACACTCAAAAGCCACGATACACATAGGAAAGGACATTGGCTCCATTTATCCACAATCAAACTATTCCAAAATGTATATAGTGTATTCCTGTGATGTATGCATGTTCCTAGGTTATAGTAACTTAGTTACAACTCTGTAGTACTGTAGTGAGATTCCAATTACTTGGATCTTGACATATGAATGTATGACTGCCTTAATCTTTTCCAAACCCTGGCATGTTGGGTATCAAAATAACTGTCTTCTGATTCCCAGATTAATGGTGCATACTATGTCACCATAACTTGCACCATACTCTTTTTTTACCATACTTTGACTTAATATTGGACAAATCCTCCAGACCACCATAAACTATGCAAATAAGGTGTTGCGTGAGACAAAGGAACCTCTCCCACTCAAAATTCACACCTCTACATTGGTCAATCTGCCAAAGATGGGTGTGACTGGTAGACCCTTAAAAGTTTCTAACCCAAACCAATCATCGCTCAATCCCTTTGAGACACACTCTCCAAGACTCACCCCTGAGTCTGACCTTCCGGCACTTTTTTTTTTATCTTCAAGTAACTTTGTCAATTCGCTGTGGACTCTTCGATCTTCAGAAGAACCCAACGAAAGTCTCCAGCTCACTCCTACTGAACTCATCAAGAACCTCTGACTTAGTCTTGCTTAGTCTAGCTGTATGTTAGCTATAGTTTCATTTATTAAATCCATTATATTCACAATTGATTGCCTCTGTGTGCTGCTCACAATTCGAGGTCACTGAATGTTGGTCTTGCTACATGCTAAGCTACTGCTAGTACTGTATAAAGTAGGAAAGTTGTTCTTTCTTGGCCAGGAAGATAATCTTTCCTAGAATTGATAAATGATTATACTGTCTGCCTGGTGGACGAACAGATTAAATAATTGTAATATTGATTCTGCTACAGTTAATTCTGAGATATAATCTATTTATAATTAATTAATTATAACCTGTTATAATTAATCCTAGATATTTCCCTTTTGAGCTAATTTGCTACAATATATATATATATATATATATATATATATATATATATATATATATATACATACATACATACAGGTGCATCTCAATAAATTAGAATGTCGTGGAAAAGTTCATTTATTTCAGTAATTCAACTCAAATTGTGAAACTCGTGTATTAAATAAATTCAATGCACACAGACTAAAGTAGTTTAAGTCTTTGGTTCTTTTAATTGTGATGATTTTGGCTCACATTTAACAAAAACCCACCAATTCACTATCTCAACAAATTAGAATACTTCACAAGACCAATAAAAAAAAAAACATTTTTAGTGAATTGTTGGCCTTCTGGAAAGTATGTTCATTTACTGAATATTTACTCAATACTTAGTAGGGGCTCCTTTTGCTTTAATTACTGCCTCAATTCGGCGTGGTATGGAAGTGATCAGTTTGTGGCACTGCCGAGGTGGTATGGAAGCCCAGGTTTCTTTGACAGTGGCCTTCAGCTCATCTGCATTTTTTGGTCTCTTGTTTCTCATTTTCCTCTTGACAATACCCCATAGATTCTCTATGGGGTTCAGGTCTGGTGAGTTTGCTAGCCAGTCAAGCACACCAACACCATGGTCATTTAACTAACTTTTGGTGCTTTTGGCAGTGTGGGCAGGTGCCAAATCCCGCTGGAAAATGAAATCAGCATCTTTAAAAAGCAGGTCAGCAGAAGTAAGCATGAAGTGCTCCACATTTTCTTGGTAAACGGTTGCAGTGACTTTGGTTTTCAAAAAACACAATGGACCAACACCAGCAGATGACATTGCACCCCAAATCATCACAGACTGTGGAAACTTAACACTGGACTTTAAGCAACTTGGGCTATGAGCTTCTTGCTCTCATCTGAAAAGAGGACTTTGGACCACTGGGCAACAGTCCAGTTCTTCTTCTCCTTAGCCCAGGTAAGACGCACAAGAGGAATACAACAACTGTAGCCAAATTCCTTGACACGTCTGTGTGTGGTGGCTCTTGATGCCTTGACCCAAGCCTCAGTCCATTCCTTGTGAAGTTCACCTAAATTCTTGAATCGATTTTGCTTGACAATCCTCATAAGGCTGCAGTTCTCTCGGTTCGTTGTGCATCTTTTTCTTCCACACTATTTCCTTCCACTCAACTTTCTGTTAACATGCTTGGATACAGCACTCTGTGAACAGCCAGCTTCTTTGGCAATGAATGTTTGTGGCTTACTCTCCTTGTGAAGTGTGTCAATGATTGTCTTCTGGACAACTGTCAGATCAGCAGTCTTCCCCATGATTGTGTAGCCTAGTGAACCAAACTGAGAGACCATTTTGAAGGCTCAGGAAACCTTTGCAGGTGTTTTGAGTTGATTAGTTGATTGGCATGTCGCCATATTCTAATTTGTTGAGATAGTGAATTAGTGGAATTTTGTTAAACGTGAGCCAAAATCATCACAATTAAAAGAACCAAAGACTTAAACTACTTCAGTCTGTGTGCATTGAATTTATTTAATACACGAGTTTCACAATTTGAGTTGAATTACTGAAATAAATGAACTTTTCCACGACATTCTAATTTATTGAGATGCACCTGTATATATATATATACAGTGCCCTGCATAAGTATTGGAACAGTAAAGACAAAATTGCTTTCTCTGCTGTGGAGTCAAGACATTTGCAAATATGATTAAAAGATGAATCTGAGACAAAACTACAGAATGTCACATTTTATTATTAGGGCTTTCGACACATACATGTTTTACCAAATAAAAAGGACAGCACTTTTAGAGTTCATCCCACTATTTGATGTGAGCATAAGTATTGGAACAGATGAATTTAAGGCAGATGTAATAGATTCAAAGCTAATATTTTGTTGCAGATCCCTTGCATGCAATCAGAGCAGTGAGTCTGCAACCCATAGACATCACCAGACTCTTTGTCTTATGCTTTGAAATGCTTTTTCCAAGCCTTTAATGCAGCCAATTACAACTGTTGCTTGTTTTGGGGAGTTTCTGCCTTTACTCTCCTCTTCAGCTGGTGAAATTAATGTGCAATCGGATTTAAATCTGGAGATTGATTCGGGCAATCTAAGACTTTACATTTCTTTGCCCTGATAAACTCCTTGACTGAACTGGCAGGGTGTTTTGGGTCATTGTCCTGATCCAATATGAAGTGCTTTCTAATGAGTTTGGTGTCATTTTCTTGAATATTGGTTGCCAAGATGGTTTTGTACCCTTCCAAATTCATTCTGCTACTGTCATCATACATTAAGTCATCATTAAAATTGAGAGGTCCTGATCTAGAGACAGCCATGCATGCCCATGCCATGATACCACCTCCACCAAGCTTTACAGATGAGGTTGTATGCTTAGGATCATTTGGAGTTCCCTTTTTTCTCCACACTTTTGCTTTCCACACTTTTTTCTTTGTCTTATTGGTCCATAAACTCCAAAAAAGTTCCAAAACTCTACTGGCTCACCTTTGTGATTTTTTGCAAACTCTAATCTTGCCTTTCTATTTTTGGTGCTGGTCAGAGGTTTGCATCTTGCTGTGTAGCATCTGTAATTCTGTGTCAAAGTCTCCTGAGGACAGTAGATTGTCAGAGCATCACCCCAGCTTTCTGGAGGTTGTTGGTGATTTTACAGACACGTATTTTATGGATCATTTTCACCGCTTTTATGATTTGTCTGTCATCAACTACTGTTGTTTTCTCAGCCGATCAGGTAGTTGTTGGTTGCTGGTGTCGCTGGTGGTTTCCAAACTCTTGATTTCTCCATGCCCTTTGTTTTTCCTATAGTTCTAATTAACTTCCTCTTTTCTTTTCACATCCAAATTGCTTGCTTTTGTTTCAGAGTCAGCTTCCTCGTCTTCATCCTGGTTTGTGTGTGTCATCATTGAATGCAAGACTTAGAATGCAGAAGCAATGGATATAACTGATAAGACACATTCCCTGCTTTTAATATCTGAAGAATTATTGCAACCAGACACAGCTGATCACTTAGAAAGACCCGTGAGGCAACTGTTCCAATACTTATGTTCACATCAAATAGTGGGATGAACTCTAAAAGTGCTGTCCTTTTTATTTGGTAAAACATGTATGTGTCGAAAGACCTAATAATAAAATGTGACATTCTGTAGTTTTGTCTCATATTCATCTTTTAATCATATTTGCAAATGTCTTGATTCCACAGCAGAGAAAGCAATTTTGTCTTTACTGTTCCAATACTTATGGAGGGCACTATATATATATATATATATATATATATATATAAAATGCAAAAATGTTAACGGTTTAATTTTGTTTAATGTTTAATTTTCTAAAAGAAAACACATATATATATAAAAACTTGAATCTCTCTCTCATCATTACTTTGCGTTGTGGCCAGTTAAACACCGTCACCAAATGTCCTGGATCCAACTGCACTGATAAAGTGAATCAGGAAATGATGATAAAGGAATGCTCCTGAATAAATAGGTCCAGAGACAAGGATGAGTCCCACAGCTGGCCCACTGCAGGTTCTGATAACTCGCTCTAATGCACCTTCGCATTATGTTCAGAGATGTCGTGTGCATGTCGGGCGGTCCGCGGGTCTCCCCCGCGAGTGTATGTGCGAGGAGGAATGGGGTGGTACTGGGACAGGGCTGCGGGAATCCTGATAAGGGACTGGATAAACGTAATGAGGTTGTGGGTGTGTAAATTCTTGCTTACTCTAAACAGGGAAGGCGATTCTAAGCATTGCCCAACAGCACCTTGGTTATTTGCTCCAGCAGCTGTGGCCTAGAATAACAATCAGGAGGTTTGTCTCGCAGTCAGAGCACACTGTCAGTGTGTGTATGTCACTCTAATCTGTCCGTGTGTGCTTGGTTAGTCATGAGGCCTATATTACTTTTGCCTTATCTGTGGTCCAAGCTGAACCAAACCTTTATGGACGTTATGGAATGTCATATGAGTGTGTGTGTGTGTGTGTGTGTGTGTGTGTGTGTGTGTATGTGTGTGCGTTATGCTTTAAAGTAGCAATAAGCCATGCAATCACCACAACCGCCAACAGCAACACGGAGCTTAAACTCAACTATCCTTCCAGCAGACTAATGAAGGAAAGCAATCATGCACACACACACGTTTGATCAACAACTATGGTCCACAACACACTTTATAGCTAAGCCATTAAGCAAGACACTCTATCCAGAGTGGCTAAAGTCCTAAAATGTTTCATGTAGGAAAAACGGTTCACACCAAGTCTGCTTTGGCTAAAAATATATATTTTTGTTCCATCAAAATGATTTTTATAGTTCAATACTTGGAAGCTGATAACACACTTGTGGTCACTCTCTACATGGTCGGTGGGTTTTTGAATTGATCAAGTCTCCAAAACAAACAACAACAACAAAACTGCAGAATTCTGGACGTCACCACTCCAGAGCATCATAGAGATGTGATGTTTCATTTTAAAATCTTTTCAAACATGTTTTTTCAAGCCATCTTGCTCCTGTGGTAAATATAAGCTACCTGCTGTTTATCTAGTTACCACTCCAGATGATCTAAAGCTATCATTTATTCATCTTTTTACCTATTAAAGTTGGTATGAAATGGAAAGTCACCCCATTTATTTATTTATTTTTTAATTATAAAAAAATGAATGTACACCAGACTTCAGTTATTTCATCTGCATAATTTCTGACCCTTTCCTATAATCAACTACAAGCTCACATTCAGATCTACCTCCATCTAATCAATAATTGATGTATAGAACCAAATCCCTGGCCCACATTTTTTTTTCAATAATCTATTTTACTTGGATGAAAGTCACAATATAGAAGAAAAGATCTGTAGCTATTCCTGGTATTTTTGGACTTTAAAGAAACTAGTACTAGTTTTAGACAGTAGACTGACACATAAAATGTTTAACCTGCTGTTTTCCATACAATGACAGCATACTTGAACTTTCAACATCTAAAAAAGACTAAAATGTAACATAAAAGTTGTCCATATAACTTAAACTTAAAAGTTGTGCACATAATAATAATAATAATAATAATAATAATAATAATAATAATAATAATAATAATAATAATTAAATGTATAATTTAATTAAAAAATAATTTAATGATAATTTAAACACAATATAATTACTATATAAAATGTAATGCACTATATTCTATGTCTTCTGAAGCCATATAACATTTTTGGGGTGAGGAACAGACTGAAATGTAAGTTAGTTACTTAAATTCCCCATCCATAGCACATTTCTCCTTAAAAACTAATTAACTAACATGCGCTGTGCAGGGAGGTTGAATCCTGCTTGAAAGTTCAAAACATGTTCAGTAATATGGTTCATGTACAAAAACCTGAAAAAGAGTTTTACATGCACACTGGTAAAAGTTAATATTTCAAGTTCACTAACTGTAATGAATCTAACATCCCTGTACTTAAAAATAAATAAATAAATACATAAATGCCTTACTGAAAATGAAACCCAGTCAGTTTAGAGCTGTAAGCTGATGTCTACTCACCGAAGACCCTGCTGTAAGCCAATTCATCCATGTCGGAGAGACATGCAGCTGAGAAATCTCTTAACAAAAATGCTCTCATGGAAAGGTTCATGGAGTAGGAGAGAGAAACTTGTGGATTAGGTTGCCCAGGAAAACCTAGAAGGCAAACTCCAACAACCTTACACCTGAAGAATGCTAAACATATCACAGATTGAATTTTACATACCGTACTTTCTCTCATCTGGGAAGGAGCTGGAGTACATTTGAATAAGTGTTTTACTCTATTTATAGATCTGCATACTTTATGATTAAGCCTTCAAAAAGACTTTACAAAAGCTAGATGAAGGTTCTTCTTCCAAACAAAGATGGCATGTTCTTAGATACCTGTACCAGAACCTGCAAATGTGAGCAACATGTCCACATGTATGTGTGAAACAGACTTGTTACAGACATATATAATATTCAGTGACCTCCAGCTTCTGTTCTGTTGTTCTCCATTATGAATTAAAATCAAATACATTTAGTTTATCATATGAAAGGATAATGGAAAGGTATTGCTTCACTCAAAGGCATTTTGCATCAAGGCCTTTAGTATAAGGTTAGTATTCTCAGGTACATTAGCTTTTTTCAAAGTGTCCGCTGGCTCATTGTAATTCTAGAGCTGTATAAGGCAGCGTGATTATGCTTGTATTGGAGAGAAGATGCAGAGATTAAGCAGAAGCAGCTGATGGCTTTTAGCGGCTGTTCCTGTGGGCGTTCAGTAAATGTTTATGGTGGGCATGCTGAAGCTCGGACAGACAGTCGCATGGGATGAATTGCTGAGAAGGAAATGATAACGGCTATGTCAGCATTGTTCTTGAGGGATTCTGTATGTACAGAAAAGTATTACTTCAGCTTCTGCAAACCTATATATGTGATGACTCATCACCAATTTTCAAAACTGATCTGCATATACAGTGAGGAGAGAGTGATGGTTCATAAAGACCTGTCTGAGCACAACATGAAGACATTTTAATGAGTTCTCAAAAATTGTGCTGTCACACTTTACACAAAGTGAATGAGATGCAGCACTTACAGTTAAAGCTTTGTATTGAATTTTTAGTGAAAATTAAATAAAAAAAAATGGCCGGAGAAGCGGAGAGTAGGGAAGATTCAAACACGCACTGCCCACATGAGCACCAAAGCTCAATGCTTTGCAGCACATGTATTAATCTCTAGGACTGTCAAGGTTCTAAGGCAAAGTAAAAAAGAAAGTTTGTATGCAAGTGTGAGTTTGATCAGACTGTGGATGCAAGAACAATTGCAAGAGTGTTAACCTATCACAAAATACCTGGAGCACACAGGAAAAAAAAAAAGTGAAAATAAGAACAGGGAGGGAACAAAATGAAAAACCAGAGAGAAAGAAAAATTAGATTATGGGAGAAATATGTGGACAGAAACATAGTGAACAGTCAGGAGGAATACACGAGCGAAAACTAATTAATAAAGCATCAATGGCATAAAAAAGACACCATTACAGAAGCTAAAGGTGTTATCACAGCACAAAGACTCATATTCTACCACAGGGATACTGAAAGTCCAGTCCATATGTAAATTCTTGGCCGACGCAGAGATATGACTAGTCCGCCACTACTATCAAGACTCTTGTTGAGAATTCAGCTGCACTATTTGTGTCTGCACTGCAAGAGAATGATGCAACAAATCAGAACACCAGCGTTATAATGAACAAAGCAGTCTGAACACGTCTACACAGAAAATGAGTGACAACACTGTAAAAAAAATTTCAAGCGGTTTCAACTAATTATTATTTAGTAACAAGTTCCACAGAAATTTTACGTTCAGTCAATTTCTGACTTCAAAGTGTTATCTGAATTGTTATTTTTTAGGTGACTCAACCTAGTGAAATAAATAGTTCAGCCATGAAACTCTAGATGGCGCATGCTGAATGGTATTAACGTAACTGATGATATTCAGAGATTTAAACGACTTGGCACAAGCTGATTGGTTCATGTTGGACATGCAGCCAATGAGCTTAATGCCTTGCATTTATAAGGCTGGCTAGCGTTCACCTGAGATTCCTGCAGCGCGCTTTCAGAGTTCTCTGAAGCTCAACAGCTAGATAAGTACACGGTCTTCACTCTGATTCAGTGCAATTCTGCGTTGTCAGTTTTCATTCTTAAACTAGAAAACATACAAGTTGTAAAACTTCGCGCAGGGTATTCGCGTGAGGAGTAATTACTAGGCATGTGTGTTCAGATAACAGCAGTAGCAGCAGCAAGCAGTTTTCCTTGTCATGTAACTCATGTGAGAATACAACGTCAAGTGTCGCGGATTTTAGAACAGTAAAGTGAATTGGGGATTACCTTATTTGCCCGAAATCGCAATGATTATAATATCTTCTGTGGGCTTTCATTTCTACATTAAACGCGAACGGATCACTTCAGATGCACACCTCACTAGTGGGGTTTGTTGCAGTTGGCGTTTCACAGTGTTCACAGTTTAAGCAAGGTGTCTGTCTTCATAAACGTCATACTGCCATCAGCCTTACCTATTTAACCATAACAACTGAGCAACTGAAAATTATACTCGCTCATACATGTACGTTACTCCTCCCGCATCGCAATGCAGTTCAGAAGAGGGAGCGCTCGTCTTAAAGGGGCCACATTTCTATTTCACTCGTTGAAAGAGTTTATAATGAAAGTCATGCTTAGTGATAGTTTAAAGATAATTAATCTTGAATTCGTTTAAAATATAAAGATACTACTAATAATAAATAATTTCCAATCAGTAGCCTATGTACAGTGTAGCTAATAGTACACTCCTAAACTGGCATTTAGTATTTGTATATTCAGTTCGGCTTACAGCAATTCTAGTACTTTCATGGAGTGTAGCAGCAGTATCATAGAATTCAGAAATATTAGTGAATTGTTAATAGCAGTATGCATAGCAAATCAAGTCAAATTATTACTGTTGTTCATAGCAGTAGCAGCATAAAGTCTGGTTGCATGAAATTTCAGTGACAATACATGGGGTAAGTAACTCTTTAAAATTGAAATAGGCTTTTATTACTTATTTAACAGGGTGTACAGAGATTTTGTGAACTCTTTAAAGTGAAATAGGCATTATTCATTTGTGTTTCATTCTTTAATAAAGATGCTCGTATTAATTCTAAGTACTTCGTGCAGCTGTAGCAGCAGTATGCATAGCTATTCAGATCGCAGTTTTTAGCGAATTTAATAGCAGCAGAATGGCATAGTAAATTCAGATGCAATGTTAGAAATAAGTATTAGCAGCAGTCCAATTATCATTTGCTTGTATAGCAGGGGCAGCAGAAAGTACTTTTAGTTGCATGAAATTTCAATGATTATGCATGGACGGGCTACAGCAATTCTAGTATTTTCATGGAGTCTAGCAATAGTATCTATAGAATTTCAGATTGCGTTATTAGTGAAATATTAATAGCAGTATGCATAGCAAATCAAATGAAGCGTTAAGTTGCGGCAGCAGTAGGTAGACCGTAGTTCCATTTACATGTATTCATTTTGCAGAGGCTTTCATACAAAGCGACTTAAAATTGCTGAAGTTTCAGTGACACAAATGGATGGTGTATGAACTCTTCAAGTGAATAGGCATCATTTGCGTTTCGTTATTTAAAAGGGGCTAATAGCAATTCTAATGGCGCTTTTCCACTGCGTGGTACGACTCGGCTCTGCTCGGCACGGTTCAGAACGGCACGGCACGGCTCAGTTCGGCTCGGTTTGCGTTTCCACTGCAGTTTAGTACTGCTTTAGAGTGGGCGGGATTATTCCCGTGTCGTTATAGTTGCGCCGCAGTGACTCCTGAAAAACTTTTTAATTCCGCGTCGCTCCATCAAGCTCTCGCTGGATCCGCTCCTCGGCTATCAACGAAAGGACAGTCTGTACTTCCTCAACAGACAACGAAACAGCCATTTTTGGGTTGTTAAAAGAAAGGTGCGCTCATTCAAAACCGTTGCGTTCAATCCTTTGCTGGCTGTGCTGATTTAAATCTAGCGGGTCTGTTGTGTCTCGTGCCGCAAATTCAATGACGCAGGCAGTGACGATTTTCTCCGGCCAATCAGTGATCAGCAGAGTTTACACGTCACGTTTTGGTAACGGTACGGCTCGCTTGGAACCTCGGCCGAGGTGGTACTAAAAAAAGTACCAGGTACTGTACCCAGTGGAGAACCCCCCAAAAGTGAGCCGTACTGTGCCGTACCATGCAGTGGAAAATCGCCATAAGTACCTTGTGCAGCTGTAGCAGCAGTATGCATAGTTATTCAGATCGCACGTAGCGAATTTAATAGCAGCAGCAGCATGCATAGCAAATTCATATGCAATGTTAGAAATAATATTAGCAGCAGGAAGTCAATCTTGGTGTTAATATAGCAGCGGCAGCAGAAAGTACTTTAGTTGCTTGAAATTTCAGTGATAACGCATGGGGTAAGTAACTCTTTAAAGTGAAATAAGCATTTTATTTCTTTGCTTATTTAACAAGGCATACAGTACATTTTATGAACTCTTCAAAGTGAAATAGGTATTATTTGATTGCGTTTGGTTGCTAATAAAGACACTTATAGCATTTCTAAGTACCTTCGTGCAGCTGTAGCAGCAGTATGCATAGCTATTCAGACGCAATGTTAGAAATATTAGCGGCAGTCTGCATGGCAATCCAATCATTGTTGCTAATATAGCAGCGGCAGCAGAAAGTACTTTTACTCGCATGAAATTCACTGAAAAGATAACCTTTGGATGGTAGTGAACTTTAGGTGATATAGGCATTTCATTACTTTGCTATTCAATTCAACAGGGTTTATAGAACTCTCCAAAGCGAAATAAGCATTAATCGGTTGTGTTTGGGTATTTAATAAAGGGGCAGTAACATTCTAAGTACTTTCGTGCAGCAGTATGCATAGCTATTCAGATCGCATTGTTAGCAAATTGTATAGCATGCATAGCGAATTCAGATGCAAGGTTAGAAATAATATTAGCAGCAGCATGCGTAGCAAGTCATATTATTATTATTATTATTATTATTATTATTATTATTATTATAATAATAATTATTATTATTATTGTCGCTAATATAGCAGTGGCAGCAGAAAGCGCTTTAGTTGCATGAAAATTTAGTGATAACTCATGGAGGGTTAATTAACTCTTTTAAGTGCAACAGGCATTTATTACTTCGCTTATTAAACAGGGCTTACAGCAGGTTTCACGCAGCAGCAGTAGATTATGCTTTGCAAATTCTGATTAAATATTACAACCGCAACAGCTTGCACAGTAAATTCCTACTACAACATTGTGAATATAATTAACAGCATGTATTTCAACTCAGCATTGAAATGTTAGTGAATGTTATCAATGGCAGCAGCAGCAGAAGTTTTGTTGCATTGGCCGTATCGCACTGCATACATTGCGGACAGCTTTACCTATCGTAACAGGTCTATTGACTGTCATGTTGTGCCGCTCGCGTCTAGCGTAGACACCGTGTTAAAGTAGGCATTCGCCTAGCTACTTATATGCCTACTTAATGGAGCTCTCAGCAGTCAGTCTCTGTGCAGTAGTAGCAGCTTGCATAGGCATTCAGTCATCGAGATTTCTCAGCAGCAGCATGCACAGCATTTCTACGTAGCAATTTTAATTTGGACACAATAATATAAAAGCAGACAACTGCATTTAAATATAGTCACTGTAGTGTCTTGCTCAAGACCTTTCTGGAACGAGCCATGCATTTAGCAATGATGTGTTCATACAATGCAAACATTTATTGTTCTCATATGCAATATAAATATTTTAAATTACCAAAATAACTGAGCAGCTGCTTTGAGGCAGAATTAGTCCTGGGCATATGACACCACAACTACAGGGTGTACAGTGATTCTTCTTTTGCTAAATATTTTCTTAGCTATTGTGACGAGTCGGCTGCCTCCACCTTATTATCAGCAGCACCCCGTCCCTTAATCGCCGCCCTTCACCAGGCTCCCGACGGGAGTGGGTGTGTGAGAGAGGAGGGGCGCTGAAACAGCCAGGTCTGGCGGTGTGTGATGAGGCACACCTGAAGGGAATGGAGCCTCATCACCGCCGCTGTTAAATGCCGAGCGCGCCTCTCCTCGGGAGACCGGTCTCTTTCACGTGCATGCACGCTGGTATCCTCGTGGGTCCAGGAGGGGTGCGTAGAGAGATTCCCACGCCGCCAAAGACGTGAGCCGCTGGACCTGCGGTCCGGACAGAACCGCACCCATTATACGGCTGACAGGCCAGGATGCCGGGCCATTCATCCCCGCAAGCGCCGTGGGCTAAAGGAGGTCGAAGCTGCTGGATGAAGCCGCCGCCCCTCGCTCCCCGGACCCGAGTGGGGAGCGCGTGCAGCCGCCTGACTCCGCCCCTTACCTGGACCCTTCCTTCTTGAACACTGCCCCTCCTTCACAAACCCCGCAGCACGACGAGGACACCAGATCCCCTCTTCATTTTGGACACTTTATCCCCTTTGGACACTTTATTTTATTTCTGTTTAATAAAAGCCTCTCCAAGGCCTGATGCCACACCCACTGTGTCTGTCGTTTGCTCCTCCCGCCACACTATTAATAAGTTAAAGGTAAGTATTTCCATTGCAGTAACGTTGATGAACATAAAAAAAAAAAAAAATTACAGCTCTTTAATGACAAAATTAAAACTCTTTGCTCAGGCCGCCCGAGCCTTAGATTAGGTACCCCCAGCAACCACCTGACTATCAGCCTACAGTGTGATTCCCGTTGTTAATGACACACACAGTGCACGTTTCTACCTAGGTAAGTTTGAGCTATTGGCTCAGACACACATAGTTATTTAGGTCATTAGTTAAATAAAGCTAAGGGTACATCACCCAGGTTCACATTGTTAAGCCACTAGTTAATTTATCTGGGCTCCATTAGCCCAGAAACACATTTAACTCAGGTCACTAGTTTAAGCTATCTGGTCAACCGATCAGGTACACACAGCAATAGTTCACTAGCGTTAAGCCATTCGGCAAAGCTGGCCCAGGCTCACATAGCAAACACACGGTCTCACGGCTCTCCGGAGCAGCAGCAGTACATATGTCTTGGCAATAGATCTGCTTGTTCTGGGGGGTTTTATCTTTTATATCCCTTCTGCCTATAGGGATGATTTAAGCATATTATTGTATAGCAGCAGCATACATAATTAATTGCTTTGTTTTCTTCTCCCAGCTTTGTTGGGGGAGGTTATTTTACATGCTATTGTGCAGCAGCAGTATGTCTTAAATACTCACGGCACCGTATCGCCATATGCATTGGCAGTAGCAAGTTCCTGTACTTGCTTGCAGCAGCAGCAATAACCTACAACTACAGCAATAACCAACAGCAGCAGCAATTCAGCAGCAGTGTAGCAGATCTATTCTGCCAAGACCAAATACATTAGCATGGTGATGGATATGACAATGTTAAACTTTTCTGAGAGTTGTCATGACTGAACTAGTTTTATAGTCCATTCAACTAAAATCTTTTAATTGGTCAAACATTTAGAAGACTACAGCAAGTTATGTCAATTAAAATTTAACCATTTACTCCATGTGTTTTATATGTTACCTCAACTAAGATTTATTATTTGGGCATCATAAGAAATTGCTGGGGAACTACATAAACATATATTTTTATAGTTTAACAAAATTATTAAAAATTATTAATTGGTGTTTATCAATCACTAAAAACATTTTACAACACATAATAGCCTTTTTTAAAATAATCTCCATTTATAACATTTTTCATACAAACTAAACATACAGGAATGAAGAAAAAAAGTCACCTACATCTTGGATGGCCTAAGGGTCAGTAAATTAACAGCAAATTTTCATTTGTGGGTGAACTATCCCTTTATAGCTCCAGTTGACAAACATTACATCTTTAATACAACTGCAAAATTCAGTCTAAACTTTGTTTAATGAACTAAGAAAAAACTAAAGCTAAACAAAATGTTAGCAAACAAACCTTTACAAATATTACTACTGTTCACGATTACATCTTTAAAATGAGGCAGAAGTAAAAAATAAAAAAAAATGAACCAGGTGTAATAGTATATAAAATCAAATCAAGTCACCTTTATTTACATAGCACTCTATACAATATTGATTGTGTCAAAGCAGCTTTACAGAGTCAAACAGGAAAATTGTTTGTCAATAATGCAAGAGGGCATTAACAAGTCATTTTTCCAGTTAAAGTCAGTTCATTGGTGATTCAGTGTTGGCATCATTCAGTTCAGCTCTCTTCCAATAATGTCTGCAATCAGCCAAGTGTCCCCAAATAAGCAAGCCAAAGGCGACAACAGCAAGGACCCAAAACTCCATCGGTGACAGAAATTGAGTAGAAAACCTTGGGAGCAACCAGACTCAGTCAGGGGGTGCAGTTCTCCTCTGGCCAGACGAAACCAGCATGGCGTGGTTTAATTCTAGGCTGCAACACAGGTCAGATTGAGCAGAGGACTTGTCTGGTTCTCGTGGTCTTGTCCCGATGGCCAGCGAGGTCTTCGGAGGGGATCTGTCTCTGGGTCTCATCTAGCTGACATGGTCTCTACTGACATTCAGGGCTGTAGGGGTCGTCTCTAGGTGCTGATCCACCATCTGAACTGGATACGGACTGGATCTGTGTGGCTACATTCACCTCGGAATAAGAATGAAACAGACTAATATTAGCGTAGATGCCACTGAGAACAGTAAAGCACATTATAATTGTAGTAAAAATAAACATTTACACATATTACATGGAATGAAAACAATAAACTCCTAGTCTTGAAAGTACACACAGTATGTAGTTGCAGTGGAGCAGTCTGGTCACGTGCCAGTGTTTGGTGTCTTGAAAGAACTGACTGGGTTGCATCTGAAATCTTGCAATGATGACAAAGCACCAATGAAACCTTTGGCCACACCCTGATGGAGAAAGAAAAGTACATTTTAAGTTCAAAAAATTCACATTTCACCGTGGCTTGTTGTTGGTCACATTTTTTTACTTCACTGGACAATTGCAAAAGTTTACACACGCAAAAACCCATTCAACACGCCCATGTTAACTTCAAATGAGCGCATTTTGCTTTACATTAAGTTACACGTTTCATCAGTGGCGGTTCTACATTGAATTACTCTCCGGGCGAGACCCCCTCTGAACAGAACAGAAAACACAAACTAAAACTAAAACCTGACCTTTCTGGCCTTCCTTGGTCTTTTTCTCTCCATCGCTGTGTTTATTTGGCACTCGACAATCAACATATTTCCCATCCCCCAACACTGTCACTCACGACCAGAAGTCAAGACTAAACCAATTCACCTCCACATAATCGTTTTGTATTACCTATTTTTATTAGCCATTTCACACAATTCAGAAAAAAACAAAAATGTGCAAATTATAGTCCTGTGTTTTAATATTATGAATGAAATGTGCATTATTTGGAAGAAAGTCAAGGTGTGACTGACTTTAGCCCACGCGCCAGCGCCCCCCTCCCCTTTCCACTTCTCACACAGCTTCTGTGCACTGCACCTTCTCAGCAAACAGGGCCGCCAATTTGCCAATTCCCCACACAGTTATATGATAGATAATAGAAAACCGCTTACCAGCGCAGATGATTTTTTTTTTTTTTCAAGTGCTTGTGCCGCCCCCCACGTGTCATAAAAAAATGCCGCCCCGGGCTCCTGCCCGGTTCGCCCATGCCAAAAATTGCCACTGCATTTCATAGATTTCGGTTAACGTTAGTAGTATTAAGCATAATGGCTTATAAAAGAGAGAAAGACCGCGCGATCTCTTCATATCTTTTCACGTCACGGAAACACAAAAAATATCATACAACATGCCAAAATAAGCTAAAATTCATTATAGTAACACAGCTTTTGATATTAAGTGTTTTATGGATTAAAAAAGGTGAAAGACCACATTCCCTTAACTTAAATTTCCCTCAGACAAATCATACAATGCTTATTCGATGTTTTTATATATGATGTACGTTTGTGTATAAATATATACGTTTTAAATAAAACATTTACACCTTTTAAATATACGTTTTGATAAATTCGGTCTAATGTTAAATATTCAGTGCCACTTGACTTACCTGACGCCTGAGCTTGACATACACTGTCTTATATCCACTTTTCTTCGGATATACAATTCATAAAACACTTTCTAAATGTCCACTCAAAAAAACTGAATATGTTGCATGATTTTCTCGTTAAATTTAGTCTAAAAAATAACATTTATTTAGTGGCTCTAACCTGACGCGTGAACTTTACAAGATGGCAGCGCTGTTTCTCCCGCGAAGTTACTCAAGCGCGTGCACGTGCAGAATGATCTCCAGTGTTGCCAACTAATTTTCAGAGAAAGCTGCTAAAGGAAGGTCGATTTGTTGCTAAAAGTTGCTAAAAGACGTTATGATGTCATTGCGCGATGACGTCATTGCGTAATCACGACGCAAAATTGTCAAAACATCAAATTGCAGCAAAAAAAACTATTGTACACTGCAAAAAAGGATTTTCTTCCTTAGTATTTTTGTCTTTTTTTTTAGTATAAATATCTACAAATTCTGGAATTAAGATGCATTTACTTGACAAGTAAAATATTTTGTCGTTCTCTGAAAATATTATCCCAATTTTGTAAATATCTGGCAGTGGGGTAAGAAAAATGATCTTGTTTAGCCTTTGAATTAATATTATTTTTCTTACCCCATTGGCAGATATTTTTGCTTGTTTTAAGCAAAAACTAACAAAATTTGGATAATATTTTCAGAAAACAAGACAAAATATCTTGTCATTTTACTTGTCAAGTAAATTATTCTTGATTCAAGAATTTTTAGATATTTATACTATAAAAAAGACAAAAATACTAAGAAAG
Source organism: Spinibarbus caldwelli (assembly GCA_039654775.1). Classification (NCBI taxonomy): domain Eukaryota; kingdom Metazoa; phylum Chordata; class Actinopteri; order Cypriniformes; family Cyprinidae; genus Spinibarbus; species Spinibarbus caldwelli. The sequence continues at coordinate 10,006,303 of CM077258.1, forward strand.
AAAATCTTTTTTTTTTTGCAGTGTATGTGTGTTAATTTAGATTTGTTTGTAAAATAATATGCATAATATAATATTAAAATATAAATAACTATTTTTAAATACATTGAATTATTGAACTTACACATTTTTGAACGATTACAATTTAAGTTTTATTTTTTTTTAATGGCTAGTAAACTAGTAATACTACACATTCTCAATCTCAACAATTATGCTTTAAGCAGTGTATTAGTAGTTAGTTAGTAGGCTACTCTCTAAGAAAAGTCTGTAAAACTAAGGCACAATCTACTATGTTAATTTGAAAGAATATTCTGTATTGTTTTTTTTTTTTTTTTGTATTTTTTTTTTCTTTTTTTCGGGTTAGAGGGTTACAATGGATAATGGATAATGTCCTGGAAAATTACTAGTATCTTTTCCATTTTTCTTACAGAGTACTAACTGATCAACAATTGCAGGTACAAGCTACTAACAAAGTGTATCATAAATGAACAATTATTAAATTACTATTATTATTATTAAATTGAACAATTGCAAATAGCAGCTAACTTAATTCATGTCATGTGATGTATGTACAGCTAGGCATCTTTGGTTTCCTCTTTTTGTGTAATTTGGATGGAAAATGTGTGCCTTTTTATTGTCAGATTCACTTAATCAAAAGTTGCTAAAAGTTGCAAAATTTTAAAAATTGCTAAATTTGTTGCTAGGTGCTTTTGGAAGAAGCTGTTGCTAGGGTAGTCTGAAAAGTTGCTAAATTTAGCAACAAAATTGCTAAGTTGGCAACACTGATGATCTTAATGTTGGCTGGGTTTGTTTTTATTAGTTCAGTCAACATTTAGCATTCTGAATGTTGACTGGATTTGAAAATAACCATTCATTTAATGTTTTTAAAATATATTTGTGCAGACTTAATATAATATGTCTTCTCAACTAAGCCCAAGCAATAAAATTAGTTCAACTTAAATATTTTTGCCCTTCCAACATTTTGTTAATTGGATTTTTTTACAGTGAAGACGCAAAACAACAAAACTTGTTGCATGCTATTGCGTGCACTGCAAATCAACAAATGTGTCTACAGTGCAAGCAGTCCTATTTTGTTGTGTTGCTTGCTGTTCAAACTTTACAAAACTCAAATTGTATTTAAATCTCTTTATTCCCAAAAGGTTTCACAGTTCATTGAAGCAATAATTCTTTTTTTAATAATAATGAAGCAAAACATCAGGATATGCAAAAACGATTGATTGGTCCATAATGACACACAGCAGACGACACCAAATATTAAAAGCTCAACAGCAAAAACAGAATGGATTCCCAATCCACCACACCCAATTATGAACTGCAACAAATATACACCATAAATGATTTATCTAAGATCATTTGTTTTACAAGATATTGATACGTTTGACAAGAAAATACTTTTTACAGTCTTTCTACTAAATGTCACGTTTAATTCAGTGTTACTTGCCATTTTTGTAATTAATTGTGATCTACAAGACATTTCTAAGTAAAATATGTAAATTTATGGAATTATGTAATTAATAAAATTAATATGTAATTTTATTAAGTAGGACATTTACATGTGAAGATCAAAATGATATATTGAAAGCATTTATTCATGTAAAGATTGCATTTTTATGTAAATAATGTTTAAATTCACTCTGACTACATTATTCTGGGAAATAAAAAGGTTCTCCAAAAAACAGACCAGCATTTTTTTTTTTTTTTTTTTTTTTTTGGTTACTGTACATTTTAAAACCAATCAAGTATCATGAAAATTATTACTAATATCAGGTCACTTTATTTGCTGGCCCCTCGATCACCCTGCATTTTCTAAAAGTGGCCCTTGAGTTGCGCAATTTTAGTATTCAACCTGTTTTTTTTTTGTTTGTTTTTTTCAGTTTTCTCCTCAATATTTCTCAATCACACTTTCACATATATACACAGAATCAAATGGTTTATTTTTTGCATTTGTAGGGTTGTGCAATGACCCTGCCATTTAAACCCTGACATTGGACCTTTATCAGTTAAAAAAAACAGATTAGAATCAGAACAGTCTTCTGATTATTCAGTAAAACCACAGTCCTATCGATCTCCAATAGCATTTTATACCAGGGGTGCTAGGTTTTTTGTTTGTGTGTGTGTATACAGTGTCCATGTGCATCTGAGGGGCTGCAGCTGTTCATAAATCATTCTAGGAGACAGTTGTGAGCAAGCCCTTCATCTTATGTGGTCTCTGTGTGTTTAACCCTCTAACCATGAAGGGTGCTAACCCAGACTACACAATCACACGACTGCTGCACACACACACACACAACTGCAGGACTCAGAAAGGAAGACGGGATGAAATGAGCAGTTGAAGGTAGAGAAACGATGGGGAAAAAACGGAAGAGCGGTGGTTGAGAGGGCGAAAGAAAGGCCCTACAGCATAGTAATGTCAAACAAGAAATGGACTTGGTGAAGCACTGAATCTCTTTCCAACCAAAATGACTGAAAACTGCAGCTTCCAGTTCAAATGCACTTGCCTGTGTAGTTTCACCTTCTGCTATTTTAACAATTTGGACTATTGTGAAAATCGCAGTACACTACATTTTTTAGGCAAAATGAGTATATAATACAAAATTTGGGGCATTCTGTGTAAACTCAAGCATTTGGTTTTTGACTACTGAAAATGTGTACAATGTAATAGTTTACTCTTGGAGTCACATTGAGATCTCAGTATCTCGGGAACTGAACCATACACTGTAAAAAAAAATAAAAAAATAAAAATAAAAAGGTTGAGCAAACTTAAAAGTTTAAGGCAACCAGCTTCAGCAGATTTTTGAGTTTTCTCAACTTGTTTTAAGTTTATACAACAAAAAGTTGAGAAAGCAAATATCTGCTGAAGCTGGTTGCCTTAAACTTTTAAGTGTGCTCAACTTTTTTTTTTCTTTTTTTTACAGTGTACAGGGCCTTAAAAATTTAGATACTAGAGGAAAAGTTTGTTAAAAACAAAAATCTAATTCTAGGAGCTTTATATAGGATGTTAAGATCTCTTTAATACTTCTTGAGTACTAAAAAGAAAACTTGAAAAGTCACCAATGCCATATAATGCAACAATAACTGCTAAAGTCAACGTTTTTTACTAATAGACCTACCAATATCTGTGTAAAAAAAAAAAAAAAAAGTTATATTAATGCTGCCATCTTTCCAAAGTTATATAAATCTCATTCTCAGGGTTAAAAAAAAAATCATTTTGATCCCCCTCTACAAAATAGCATTTTGCATATTATTAACATATTGGCTGTTTATTAGTACTTATAAAGCACATAATCTGCATGACCATATTCTACAGTACATTCCTAATCATACCCAATACCTAAACTTAACAACTACCTTACTAACTATTAATAAGCAACAAATTAGGAGTTTGTTGAGGCAAATGTCGTAGTTAAAGGTTTGTTATTGGCGAATTGGACCTTAAAATAAAGTTTGACCTTATTTGTCTTTCTTCAGAAAAATATTAACAAAATCAGCAATTTTAGCCATGAAAGTTTTTGAAATGTGGTTGATTTGACACAGAATTACCCATTTTCTAAAGCGGAAAACAACTGCTTGTTTTGTACAAAAAAACCTCTAATATGCAGCAAGGGGGTGTGTTTGATCATATTGATTGTTTGATTAGTGGTTTGATGACTGGGGGTGGTTAATTGGAGCCTTGGCATTTCTGTGAAAGAGGTGGGAAAGGTCATCGATGAAGTCCACGGAGGTGAGTGGCATTTCCTGAGCCGCTCAGGTTGGTGAGACGGGGCCGAAGGGAGAGAGTTTACAGTGGGAGAAGTAGAGGAGTGAAATGAGGATGTTAGTTCTGCGTCACAGAGAGTAAAAATGTCAGGGTGTTTCATCATCCCCTCCCAATACAGTACACACACTCATATGTGAGCACACACACTAAGAAAGAGCCGCGTAGGAGTCATACCTGTCAAATAAGTACTCATTAAAAATTGGTCAAGCATGCGTGGTTGTGCTGATCAGCCAGGAACAATAGGTTATGATCCAGTAAAGGGAATTATCAGTCAGAAGGGAAGGTTACAAAAATATTTCACCAATGCGGACAAAGTTTTTGTACAGTTAGGAGAACCCCACTGTGAGTTTCTCGCTGCATTTTAGCCCAGAGCACAAAATTGAGGATTAAAATAGACCTTGGCTCATAAATGCAAGTTATTGTGTGGAAAAGACACACTTGGGACTTTATAGAATGTTTGTTTATATATATATATATATATATATATATATATATATATATATATATATATATATATATATATATATTTGTTTATTTAATTGTATTTAAGTAAAATTTTACATAGCATAAAAATACACAAACATAAAATATTAAATGTTAAATATAATATGTTTTTATTTATAAATATTGTAAATAAAATAAATATATAAATATTTCTATTTAATAATATATATATTTCTTTTCTGCATACATCAGTGTATCACTTGATTGGAGTCATCTGAGTGTAACTACACTCTCATAAAAAGGCAAAAATCTCACATTATTAAAGCTCCTGATCAGATGAGAGGGTCAAGCGCTTGCAAATCCATCCAAAGCTGATTGATTTTGATTTGCCTCATTCACAGCTCCATTCAAAGAGCATTGTGCACTCTGACGTATGGAAAGAATTAGACAAAGAACCTTCGTGAGAGCGAAATAATCATTTCATGACAAATTGCAATCGTATTCACATTAGCGTCAGGCAGAATGAAAAAAGAAAAAAAATATCACCAGTTTTTTCTTCTGAGCTACTAATTATCCTTCATTTTCGCGAATTCATTCTGGCTTTTTTCATTCTCTCATTCGTTTGCTTTGCTGCCTGTGAACCCTTCATATCTCTTGCTCTCCACTGGGTCACGACCTCTTCATTGCAAAGTGGTTTCTGATCGGTGGCTGAAATATGTGCCTGGTGTGAGGGGAAAAGGACTCGCTGTGCAGACAGGGAAGGTTTCAGGTTATTCATCTCTGCATGCTATTGTAAGGTAGAATAGAGGTCTAGTACTCTATGATTATACACATCATACCTCCACAATGCATCTGCAGAATAAGTCTAAGCAAATGCTTTTACTCCAGATGGCTTACTGTTGAATACGTGCAACATTAAAAAGCAGTGACTTATGTACTTTGTGTCTATGTAGTGGCACTAGTTTTTAGATCATGTTGATTTTCATTATCAAACTTGTTTTAGTAATTCAGAAAAGGGTTTAGAATTAAAAAATATATATATTGTTGCACTTTTCCTGTTAATATTTCAGCAATCAAGTCAAGTGTCCTGTAGTTTCTTCTGTCTGGCTAGAATCAGAATAAGCCAATTTATAAATGAATCCTTCTTTTGAGTCGGTTCTTTTTAATGAAAGGGTCAAACTGGGTTAGCAACAATCTGAATCGATTCAGTCTGAATCAACTGGATGGCTCAATCACACACTGAATTGTTCAGTGCAACAATAACAGGATACTTCACTACGCAGATAACAAAACAAGCACTAAAATGGATATGTATCCACAATCCAGTGCAACCAAATCTGCAAATTCAACTTCTTATTTGTCTTGAAAATTCCTATGAAGCTTATGAATGGCTACATTTTCTGACCAAAAGAGTATCAAAACACTATCATAAAACCATACTATTGTTGAAGAACCCTAATGTACCATTCAAATATGCAAAATATATAACTGTTTATTATATAACTGTACATTCTGTTTATGCAGTTTATAGTTAGTTATTTTGGAGATGTTTTTACACATATATTACATCATATTACAGCTAACACTGTGGCGCTTCAAATAGCTACTTTCTCTAAAGTGTAGCTCTTAGCTAAATTTAGTTAATTTTAGTCAAGCCGTTATTAGCTTAGCTAGCTGATAACTAGGCATCTTAACCCAGTGCTGCCCACAACATCCTAGTATGTGACAGTGACAAGCTTACACAAACAAACACCACTCGCATTTTCATCAGAATGTAATGCAGAAATTCGGGCAACATAATGCAGGAAAAAAAAAAAAAAAAGTCTTGGTTACATACGTAACCCTCGTTCCCTGATGGAGGAAACGGAAACGTTATGTCGTGACGACATTAGGGGATTCACTTGGGAGCCCCAATCATCTCTGACTTTAAGAGAAAACGCCAATGAATATTGGCTAGTGGATTTTGCATACCTGAGCCACTCCCCATGCGTACGGGTATAAATAGGCAACAGGTGCATCCACTCATCAGGTTTTCCGCTGAGGAGCCGAGAACATGTCCCTGGCACCTAGCGATGGTTTAAGATTGTGGCATGGGGACATAACGTCTCCGTTCCCTCCATCAGGGAATGAGGGTTACGTACGTAACCGAAACGTTCCCTATCTGTCGGTCACTATGAGTTATGTCGTGACGACATTAGGGGTCCATGGAAAGCGCCACAACCTGAACCCCGTCACAACCTTATGGCAATGCAAATGTTGACAAGAAAGCATGTGACAGACAAATGCCATGCAAAGGTCGTAACCTTCCCATCGCCCCAGCGTAAATTCGCTGACCTTGGTACTCGCAGGGACCACAGGTGAGTACATCGCTGCTGGAGATAGCCAAGCCACTGTTCCTTTCACCACAGAAATTAGAAGGGATTTCGACCTTCAACAAAAGATTGCTTCAAGTCTTTGGAGTCGCTATTCTCCAGGGAACGTGAGCTGTTGTGAGAGCACATCGGCTGCACAATTGAGCTCCCCCAGGATGTGGACGACGCGCAGCGACTTGTGCTGCATCTGACTCCAGAGGAGGAGATGGCGGACGAGTTTTGACATGCGACATAATCGTAGACAACCCTGCCAGCTGATGCACGAGACAGCCGCAGTATTGTCCATGTGGACCAACACGTGCTAGCCAAGCAGCAGCGGCCAGACTGCTGCAAGGTTAGTAGCACTGCCAGCAACTCGAGGCAGTTGATGTGCCAAAGCAGTCGAGGCCCTGTCCAGAACCCCGAGGCTGCCTGCCCGTTGCATGTAGCGCACCAGCCCGCACTGGAGGTATCCATCGTGACAATGACATGCCAAGATACTTGTTCTAAGGGTACTTCGACCCGTAGAAAGACAAGGTCCGTCCAGGGGCTGAATGAGCAGCAACGCGTTGGCGTGATGGTCACGCAAACTGTACCGCAGTGACATGCCCATCTTGGGACAAGGGAGTGTAACCTGTGCTGAAGTGGTCCCATATGAAGCAATCCGAGCGGCGAGACTGCAGCTGCGGATGCCATATGCCCCAGGAGCCTCTAAAAGTGTTTCAGTGGTACCACCATCCTGCCTCTGAAGGAACTCAGGCAGGTCAGCATGGACAGGGCACGCTCATTGGTGAGACGCGCCACCACACTCACCAAGTCTAACTCCATACTGAGAAAAGAGTTTCTCTGCACGGGGGAGAGCTTGCTCTTTTCCCAGTTGAAAAGAGCAAGTCTCACCAAGTCTAACTCCATACTGAGAAAAGAGTTTCTCTGCACGGGGGAGAGCTTGCTCTTTTCCCAGTTGACCCAAAGCCCTAACTGGCTGAGGTGCCAGAGCACCAGGTCCCTGTGATCGCACAACTGTTCTCACGCACGGGCCATGCTCGAGACAGTTGAGGATCCTGATGCCCACTTCCCGTAACGGGGCAAGAGCGCCCTCTGTGACTTTTGCAAAGACATGAGAGGACGGGGAGGACCCTGTACTGCCATGCCCGACTCTCGAACACAAACCGAAGGTCTGTGTCAAGGGTGAATCAAGACATGAAAGTAAGTGTCCTTCAGGTCGACCACTGCAAACCAATCCTGGGGTTGAATGCATCTGATGATGCACTTCTGCGTCAACATCTTGAACGGAGGCTTGTGCAAGGCCCGATTCAAGACTCGTAGATCCAGGATTGGCCGGAGGCCACCACCTTTCTTGGGTACGATGAAGTAAGGGCTTTAAAATCCCTGCTTCTTCTCAGCTTGAGGGACCGGCCCGATTGCATCCTTTGCCAGGAGGACAGCAATCTCCTCGTGCAAGACAGGTGTGTCTCGGACTGCCACCGAAGTCTCGAGAATGCCGCTGAACTTGGGAGGTCGCCTGGTGAACTGAATCGCATAGCCAAGTCGGATTGTGAGAATGAGCCAGCGGCACGGGTTGGGCAGCGCAAGCCACGCCCCCAAACTCCGTACAAGTGGCACCAAAGGGACAACTGACGTACCCGTGGTGGTGCAGAGGAGGGGAGTCGTGCTGCATAGCACAGAAGGCATCGCGTTCTGACTGAACACAGCAGAACTCCCCGCGTCCCCGGAGGGACTGGCCAGAGATGCGTGGAGAGGCATTGCGTTTCCCAGCCGCAGTCTTTTGGCCGCTGGCAAGAGGGGACATCGTGGGCGAGAGTGAGGAGGCAGTACGTTGCACACTGTCAGCCCGCGAGCCTGAGAACCCAGAGGAAAAGGAAATTGCTCTTTCTTTGACAATGTGGTTACCGCTGGCCCTTGAGCCAGCAGCGGAACAGAAAAATTATTCTCCACCCAACCCTCCTTCGGGGGAAGGAGCGGCGCTGTCCTCACCGTCTCCTGAGAAAGAGCAGCTTCCCACATCTCCGGGTTGCCCGTGTCAGGGCCTCTTTATCACCTCCCTGGATGATTTCGGGGCTGGCTGGGACACGAGGGGCGCCACACTCCTACAAGAGGCTCGACGCGCCGGCCTAGGTGATGATTCAGCACGGGGCGGAGCAGGAGGGCGCCCACGGCGACGAGCAGACTGGGGGCTGGCCCACGACAGAGTGGTGGCAGATGGTGCATCACGCCGGGGCAAGATGTGTTGGATGGCCTCAGTCTGCTTCTGTACTGCTGAGAACTGCTGGGCACAGTCCTCAACAGTGTCGCCAAACAGTCCAGCCTGGGAGACGGGAGCGTCGAGAAAGCGCACTTTGTCGACATCGCTCATCTCAGCCAGGCTGAGCCACAGATGGCGCTCTTGGGCCAGAAGTGTGGACATCGCCTTCCCAAGGGACCACACTGTGACTTTCGTCACCCGTAGGGCGAGGTCAGTTGCCAAGCGCAGCTCCTGCATCAACCTTGGGTTGGTACTACCCTCATGCATTTTAGTGCCTTGGCTTGGTGTGCTCGCAGGATAGCCACGGCATGCAGGGCAGAGGCAGCTTGGCCCGCAGCACTGCAAGCTTTGGCCACGAGAACGGCCTTCAGCTTACAGGCTTTGGACGGGGGTCGAGGACGATTCTTCCAAGTGGTGGCGTTTTGCGGGCACAGGTGCACCGCAACCGCATTCTCCACCTGGGGAATGTCAACGTCCCCCCTTGCCACCCCGCCATCAAGGGTAGTGAGGATGGGGAAGGCAGACGAGCAGCTTCCGGCCGAAAAAGCCCCAGCCCGATGCTCGCGGTGGCCCGGGAACGCACAGCCATCAACTCTGGGTCTGATTCGGCAGCCGCCGCGACACCTGAGGGGGGGCAGCCCCGCCGAATCTTCATCCTCAGAGGACGATTGCCCATCCCCCGATGTTGCTATCAACATCTGATCCTCTATCGGCATGCCGAATGAAACGCTGGGCACGCCGTAAGACGGCACAGCAGAATCACCGGGGAGCCACACAGAACAGCTGCTGCGGGAGGAGTGAAAGGTCCGCGGGGACTGGCCCAGCGGGAAGGCTCTCACTGTAACCCTCAGATCGCCCAGAGCACGTGCTGATGGTTCTCTGCTCGTGGCAGAGAAGCCAGCGCGGGTAGTGACAGAGGGAGCCCCTCCCATCCCCGTGAGGTGAGAGAGGCGCGATCGCAGCGCTGCCATGGTTACACGCTCAAAACGAACGCATAAACCATCCACGGGAGTGTAACCTGTGCTGAAGTGGTCCCATATGAAGCAATCCGAGCGGCGAGACAGCAGCTGCGGATGCCATATGCCCCAGGACCCTCTGAAAGTGTTTCAGTGGTACCACCATCCTGCCACTGAAGGAACTCAGGCAGGTCAGCATGGACTGGGCACGCTCGTTGGTGAGACGCACCACCACACTCACCAAGTCTAATTCCATACTGAGAAAAGAGTTTCTCTGCAGTTTCTGTGCTGGATGCCCAGACACTGAAGACAATGATCAAGGCTGTCGACGGAGGATAGGAAACAACCGCAACCAAGAGGACACGGCCGGAAGAGGACAAGGCCGGAACGGCGTCTTTAAAAAGACGCGAACCGACCTTGATTTGCTCTTTTAGGAAATCTGCTCTTTTAGTTGAATGGCTTTGTGGAGATCAACACGTTCATCCCCTCGGCTCCGAAGCAAAAATCTGATGAGTGGATGCACCTGTCGCCTATTTATACAAGTATAAAATCCGCAAAATCCACTAGCCAATATTCATTGGCGTTTTCTCTTAAAGTCAGAGATGATTGGGGCTCCCAAGTGAATCCCCTAATGTCGTCACAACATAACTCGTAGTGACCGACAGATAGGGAACTGACTCTTATTTTATTTTTCACACAATACAAAAAAAAAAAAAAAAACTTCCACTATACACACTAAATATACACTAGATTACTTAAATAGCTAACTAGAATGATTGGGGTGATTTTGTTGGGCAGTGAATCTGCATAGAGCATAAAATTAATTTTTTTTTGTGATTATAAAATAAAAATATATATTGTAGCAATACTTTTGTAGTATACAATAAAAAAAGTCAAGTGAGTATTTAACTGAAATAATTCTATTGTACAACTATTAAATTACAATACTAAGCCTACTATTTATGTCTTAAAGGGATAGATCACCCAAAAAAAATGAAAATTCTGTCATTAATTATTCACCCTCATGTCTTTCCAAACCCGTAAGACTTTCGTTCATCTTCAAAACACAAATTAAGATATTTTTGACGAAATCCAAGAGCTTTCTGACCACCTGTAAACTCATCTCATTCGTTATCATTTGACTTCATCCTAAAAAAAAAGAAAAAAACTTTGCTTTCTTTTTCCTTAATCTCTCCCTGTCTACCTTGTACTAATCTGAAAAATGCCTGAAAATTTGTATTACGAGCACTTCCTGTGTTTTTTTGTCTCTTTATGATGAATAGCAATTCTTCAATTGTAAATCACTTTGGATAAAAGCATCTGCTAAATGAATAAATGTAAATGAAAATTAATGACAGAATTTTCATTTTTGGGTGAACTGACCCTGTAATTTCTTCATTACAAATGTTAAACAAACAAGCTTTTTTTCTGTAGAATTTTTCTCAGCAAAAAAAATATTGTTTGTTCAGAGTAAAGCGCAGCTCTGTATTTATTTACATTCTTGGTTCATGTACTGTGAACTAAGATCCATAAACACTGTATCAAATGCCACACTTCACTTTGAAACTTGCAGCGTTTTCCCCACACATATTTGTGAATGTAACTTGCTAATGTGACCATTCATTAAACCATATTGCAATATCGATTTTGTTTCAACATATTGTGCAGCCCTAGTAAAAACAGTTTATGCGCTGTTTCTAAAGTACAATATATCTGCTGGTAGCGAACCCAGGTTTGATAGCTTTTTGTTCCTTCGTACTTGCTGTTGTGTGTCCAGACATATGGGACCAGCAGCCCAGCGATTCACAGCAGTCCTCAGCAATATGATTCACCAAACAAGTCAATACACTACGTATAAACATATGAAGGCTTCCGCCTCAGAGAGGCTTAGCAGACAGCTCTTTTGATTTTCATCTCATTTCAAGTGTAGATAAAGCACCTGATAATGTTTGTGCCAAACTTTAAATTGAGGCACTTTACACCTGATGCCCCGCGTGGGTGTGCGTATATGAGCATGATTGTGCGAGACAGAAAGGTCAAGCAATGTCTGAAGGGATGCCAGCTGTCCCTCTCCAAGTTTGATTTTCTCATAACCTACAGACACACAAAATAAAACAAACCGAAGTCACTCGCGCACAAATACACACGGATACACGCATACACATAAATACAAATGCCTCCTACTTGAGGTGCAAAAGGTCTGACAAATGTCAGAAACCAGGTTGTGAGGTAGAATCAGAGAAAATCACAGAGCAATAGAAGTAAATGTGGGTTGGAAAGGAGGTTTGAACGAGAAAAGAAGGAAAAAATGTTTCCAGCTGTGGTGTGTGGATCAGGATATTTCCATTAGATTCCCACCACCCCATGTCTTTCCACCTGTCAAGTATGTTGGGTTTTTGACAGCGGGCTCTAAAGATTTAGTTTGAATGCTGTGCATTTTTCCTGACACCTAGACGTGTTTACGGCAGGTGCTGGAGTCAACTTGCTGTTGGTTTCCTGAGTGTGTATCATGGGAAGGAAAGATGAAAAAGCCGTAACACTTGACTTCTGTCTTACTACCACAGACACTTTCATCACACACATAGAGTCCTTCAAACTATCGCTATCAAACCGCAGGCAGGAGAGGCAAACTGATGCTTGATGAGGGATGATTACAAACGCTGTGTAAAAGTGATGTATAAGTGTGTTGTGATTGACCTCTTCCTCTGAAGCATGCTCTGAATTCTTGTGTGTGGCTGAATGAAAGCAAAAGCATTTCTTTTTTCATCTTATGTGGTTCATTTATTTATGTAATCTGCACTTTTTCCCCTTTTTGCTACTTTTATTTATAGGAATAGGGAAAAAAAATCAAAAGCTACATTTAAATTCTACTCTTACTATTTCTGTAGTATGCAGTATGTGGACTAGGAATAGCAAGTGAGTATGGAAAACCTGGATGACCTGTTACTTTTGTCTAAATCCACACTGTATCAGACAGTGCACGGCTCTGTATTACCATTACAGTGTGACGAATGAACCGGACATGTTATGATTTTTAACATCTCTTACTTTACTAATTATTTGATCAGAGACTGCAAAATGCTGTTAACACATTAACACCAAATTGGATTAGGAATGCAAAATAACCGTTTGTTTTTCCATGATGATGTCTGGCTTAATTAATTATGCAACATGACAAGGTCAATGTGACAAGCAAAATGAGGTTATGTGATAAGGTAGCATATTACTTTTTGAATAACTGGGATAAACGTTTCACTTATTTAAAAAAGGAGTCAAAAATTATAAAAAATAAAAGGAGTCAAACATTATAAAAAATAAAAGTCAAAAATAAAATAAAATAAATGCATACAGTATAGAATAGAATAGAATAGAATAGAAACTTTATTGTCATTATAATAATACAATGAAATTTGTTTGGTTACTCTCGGAGACCAGCAGCATAATAACACTAAAGTGCATAACAATATAGTGAAAAAAGACAAACATTAAACAGTAAAGTGTTCAGTGCACTGGAAGCAGGTAGACAGCTTAAGTTTTGTTGCAGTCATCAGTTTCCCGCAACTGTGTCTGTGCATGTAAAGGAAAGAGGTGTAATACAGGCTACGGCTCTGGGGAAAAAACTGTTCTTCAGTCTGTTTGTGCATGTTCTAATTGCCCTGTATCTCTTTCCCGATGGAAGGGGCTCAAACAGTCTGTGGCCTGGATGAGTTGAATCATTGATAATCTAGCCTTCTTATAAAGGCGGCTTGCATAGATGTTGTCCAGGTCAGGGAGCTTGGTTCCCACAATTCTTGGTTCCCACAATTAAAAAAAAAAAAAAAAAAAAAAAAAAAAAAAAAAAAATATATATATATATATATATATATATATATATATATATATATATATATATATATATTTATTTATTTATTTATTTATTTACACACACATATACATATATGTATATAAAAAAAATAAAAATACACACACAAAAACAAAACAAATCCCAAACCACTTGTCCTAGGTAAAAACACTGTGCATAAACCCAATCTAAAAATTAAATTAAATTAAATTTTAAATTAAATTAAATTAAATGCATGCATGCATTTATACACTATATTGTCAAAATATTGGGTCACCCAATATGTCCTCTGAGGCAAGGTTCAAAAAGAAATGATATTGGTGTTTGGTGATGAGTTTTTGGCTCAAGATCTGCATTTAAAGTCACACCAGAGGTGTTCAGCTTGGATTAGGACTTGGCTTTCTGCAGACCAGTCAGGTTCTTCCACACTGACTAAATCAATCATTTCTTTTTGAACCTTGCCTTATACACAGAAGCATTGTCATGTTAGAATAGAAAAGGGTCCTGTCCAAACTGTTGCTTTAAAATTAGAAGCACACAGTTCCCTAGAATATCATTATATGCTTAAACATTAAGATTTGTGCTCATGGAAATTACTAAAGTAGTCAAACCTGTTCATTAGAAGGGGGTGACCCAATACTTTTGGCAATATATGTATATATATATATATATATATATATATATGTATATACAGGTGCATCTCAATAAATTAGAATGTCGTGAAAAAGTTCATTTATTTCAGTAATTCAACTCAAATTGTGAAACTCGTGTATTAAATAAATTTTAAATAAATTCAATGCACACAGACTGAAGTAGTTTAAGTCTTTGGTTCTTTTAATTGTGATGATTTTGGCTCACATTTAACAAAAACCCACCAATTCACTATCTCAACAAATTAGAATAGTTCATAAGACCAATAAAAAAACATTTTTAGTGAATTGTTGGCCTTCTGGAAAGTATGTTAATTTACTGTATATGTACTCAATACTTGGTAGGGGCTCCTTTTGCTTTAATTACTGCCTCAATTCGGCGTGGCATGGAGGTGCTCAGTTTGTGGCACTGCTGAGGTCGTATGGAAGCCCAGGTTTCTTTGACAGTGGCCTTCAGCTCATCTGCATTTTTTGGTATTCTCTATGGGGTTCAGGTCTGGTGAGTTTGCTGGCCAGTCAAGCACACCAAAACCATGGTCATTTAATCAACTTTTGGTGCTTTTAGCAGTGTGGGCGGGTGCCAAATCCTGCTGGAAAATGAAATCAGCATCTTTAAAAAGCTGGTCAGCAGAAGGAAGCATGAAGTGCTCCAAAATTTCTTGGTAAACGGGTGCAGTGACTTTGGTTTTCAAAAAACACAGTGGACCAACACCAGCAGATGACATTGCACCCCAAATCATCACAGACTGTGGAAACTTAACACTGGACTTCAAGCAACTTGGGCTATGAGCTTCTCCACCCTCCCTCCAGACTCTAGGACCTTGGTTTCCAAATGAAATACAAAACTTGCTCTCATCTGAAAAGAGGACTTTGGACCACTGGGCAACAGTCCAGTCCTTCTTCTCCTTAGCCCAGGTAAGACGCCTCGGACGTTGTCTGTGGTTCAGGAGTGGCTTAACAAGAGGAATACGACAACTGTAGACAAATTCCTTGACACGTCTGTGTGTGGTGGCTCTTGATGCCTTGACCCCAGCCTCAGTCCATTCCTTGTGAAGTTCACCCAAATTCTTAAATCGATTTTGCTTGACAAGCCTCATAAGGCTGCGGTTCTCTCAGTTGGTTGTGCATCTTTTTCTTCCACACTTTTTCCTTCCACTCAACTTTCTGTTAACATGCTTGGATACAGCACTCCGTGAACAGCCAGCTTCTTTGGAAATGAATGTTTGTGGCTTACCCTCCTTGTGAAGGGTGTCAATGATTGTCTTCTGGACAACTGTCAGATCAGCAGTCTTCCCCATGATTGTGTAGCCTAGTGAACCAAACTGAGAGACCATTTTGAAGGCTCAGGAAACCTTTGCAGGTGTTTTGAGTTGATTAGCTGATTGGCATGTCACCATATTCTAATTTGTTGAGATAGTGATTTGGTGGGCTTTTGTTAAATGTGAGCCAAAATCATCACAATTAAAATAACCAAAGACTTAAACTACTTCAGTCTGTGTGCATTGAATTTATTTAATACACGAGTTTCACAATTTGAGTTGAATTACTGAAATAAATTAACTTTTCCATGTCATTCCATTCCATTACTAATTTATTGACATGCACCTGTATATATATATATATATATATATATATATATATATGTGTGTGTGTGTGTGTGTGTGTGTGTGTGAAAGAATGAGAATGAGAATGAGCTTTATTGCCAGGTATGTTTACACATACGAGGAATTTGTTATAGTGACAGAAGCTCCACAGTGCAACAGAATGACAGCGACAGGACAGGACACAGATAATAAAAAAAGAATAATATACAAATATACAAAATAGACAATGTACAAAATAGCAAAAACACAATATATAATATAGACAATTATGTATGTACAGGTATGATATGTGCAAATTTGAAATGTAAATAAGTATGTGTGTTAAATAATGTATAATAGTGTTGTGTGTTCCACGTTTATTGTCAAGTCGTCATGAGATGGATTGCCTGAGGGAAGAAACTGTTCCTGTGCCTGGCCGTTCTGGTGCTCAGAGCTCTGCAGCGTCAACCAGACAGCAACAGTTCAAAGAGGGAGTGTGCTGGATGTGAGGGGTTCAGAGTGATTTTGCCAGCCCTTTTGCTCACTCTGGATAAGTACTGTTCTTGGAGAGTGGGGAGGGTTGTGCCAATGATTCGCTCAGCAGTCCGGACTACCCTCTGTATTCTTCTGAGGTAAGATTTGGTAGCTGAGCTGAACCAGACAGTTATTGAAGTGCAGAGGACGGATTCAGTAATGGCGGAGTAGAACTGTTTCAGCAGCTCCTGTGGCAGGTTGAACTTCCTCAGCTGACAAAGGAAGTATAGCCTCTGCTGGGCCTTTTTCACAATGGACTCAGTGTGATTGTCCCACTTCAGGTCCTGAGAAATTGTGGTGCCCAGGAGTCTGAATGACTCCACTGCAGTCACAGTGCTGTTCACAGAGATGGGCAGTATTTCAATTAAATGTATTTGAAATACGTATTTAATTACAAAATACGTATTTTGTAATTTGTATTTTGGTGGACAAAAAAAACAAAACAAAAAAAAAACAAAAGTAATGTGTAATTAAATACTTTGAGAGACAGTATTTTGTATTTGAAATACTCAAAATACATAATCAAGTAGGCCTAGTTCTTTTTTTTACTCAGATAATACAATATCTTTCTTCAAACACACACACAAAAAAAAAAAACACTATTTATGCATGCATTTATTTAACACACCAAGCTTCTTATTTACATTTCCTTGCATTTGTACATAACACACCTGTACACTCAATTACCATATAATTTTTATTTTGTATATTGTGGTCTTTCAAAAAATTCTATATTATTATTTCCTATTTACTTATTCTATTTTTATTATCTGTGTCACTGTCACTCTGTTTGTGCTGTGGAAGCCTCTGTCACCATAACAAATTCCTTGTGTGAGTAAACATACCTGGCTCTTTCTTTACCCGTGTTAATAGTATTGCCAACTATAGCCTATCATAGTTTTTGGCTAGATGCAAATGAATCATGTCCTCTTGGATCTGGGTTGGTTCACCAAAAAAAATTAAAAATAAATAAATTTGTTGTTAATACTCACCCTTGTGTCATTCCACTCCTGTAAGACCTCCGTTTATCTTTGGAACATAATTTAAGATCTTTTGACGAAATCCGAGAGCTTTCTATCCCACTACAGTTAGTCATGCAACTTACACATTCACGGTCCAGAACGGTAGGAAAGGCATCAAGTAATTCATGCCATTAATCAGTTAAGTATTCCATTTTATTAAGGGACATGAGTGCTTTTTTTGCACAAAAAACATAAAATTTACCACTTTATTTCCAAAAATATTATTCAAGCACATGTGTTGTGGTACTCTAGTGAACACTCACTTATGTGCGTTGTGTTGACGCCAGTCTTCTATGGCATGAACACAACACAAATGCGTTTTAATGCTTTTGTGAACACAATGCAGATCAATATTTTCATAAATAAAGTTGTAAATTATGTTGTATTGTGCAAAGCAATAGCACTCACGTTGCTTAATAAAACTGAGGTTAAACCACTGAAGTCACATGGAGTACTTTAACAATATCTTTCCTACCATTCTGGGCTTGGAATGTGTAAGTTGCATTGGTGCCTATGAAGGGAAAGCTCTCGGATTTCATCAGAAAGATGAAAGAAGGTCTTACAGGTGTGAAATTACATAAGGGTGAGTAATTAATGACAGAATTTCCATTTTTGGGTGAAATAAACCTTTAATTCATCCATGGTTCCAACTGAAATAAAATGAATGAAGCTGTTTTGGTGCTCAGTACAAACTGGCTAAGTATGCATTAAAATATATACTATGAGATATTGCTCACTGAATGTTATTACAGAAAAGAAGAAAATGTTGCTCTAAAACTTTACTTGCTGGCTGACAAGTGACGTTAGCTTGCTTTGGCAAAAGTTAGCTACTTGTTTCTATAGACAAACTGAAAATTTTCAAGTATTAAATTAAAATAAATATTATTGCTAATGTCCGAACAGCACGTAATGAAAATTAAAAAATGAAAGCCTATAGCCTAATTATGTGAATGACTCAGGGCGGTTTTGCTTGTAAAATCCAAGGGAAACTGTCATTACAGTGTAATTTTAATGAACCTCATCTGTCGACATGATGTCGGTGAACCTCACTGTCCATTGCTCACTGGCATTACTATGGAGTGTGTGCAAGAGCATGAGCAATGAGTTACTGACCACAGCTCACTTAACGGCCACCGGCGTCGCTAATAACAAGGGTTTCTGTAATCTACATAGAGCCCTTTAACAGCTAAATATCAACATTTTTAGGAGTTAATCTTTGCTGTTGACAGTGAAATAGCTTGAGCCATTCTCTTGAGTAGGATTACGTGGTACGACAACACAGTTTCACAGGACTGCTTAATTTTTGACATGCTTATAAAGAAACGATAAAGGAACGATAAAGAAACATGAAAAAATAAAGTGGAGAAATGCTTGATGGTATTATTCAAGTAAACAGAAATTAGAAGAAATATGGATCAATATATTGTATATATACTGTAGTGTTAGGGTTAAAGAGTATGTTGTTTATAAGTTGTTCAAGGAGGGGAAAGCACTTATCTTTCTCTTATATGTGTATCTAAATGTAATGGTACTGTCTCTTGCACTTGATTGCTTGTAAATATTGATTGTATTTTTGTATTTTCAAATTACAAATTACTTGTATTTTAATTAAATACATTTCTCACACCAGTATTTTTTTATTTTAATTAAATACATTTGATGAGCTTGTACTTGTAATTTGTAACTAAATACTTTTTGATGTAATTGTGCCCATCTCTGGCTGTTCATGATGGTGAGTGGGGGGAGTGCAGGGGGGTTTCTCCTGAAGTCCAGGATCATCTCCACAGTTTTGAGCGTGTTAAGCTCCAGGTTGTTAAGACTGCACCAGACAGTCAGCTCCTTAACCTCTTGTCTGTAAGATGACTCCTCACTGTCCTGAATGAGGCCGATGACTGTGGTGTCATCTGCAAACTTCAGGAGCTTGACAGAGGGGTCTTTAGATGTGCAGTTGTTCATGTAGAGGGAGAAGAGCAGTGGGGAGAGGATGCAACCCTGGGGGGCACCAGTGCTGATCGTACGGGTGCTGGATGAGAATATTCCAAGCTTTACTAGCTGCTGCCTGTCTGTCAGAAAGCTGTTGATCCACTGATAGACAGAGGTGGGAACATATAGCTGAGTTAATTTGGGCTGGAGAAGTGATGGGATGATGGTGTTAAAAGCGGAGCTGAAGTCTACAAACAGGATCCTCACATAAGTCCCTGGTCTGTCTAGATGTTGCAGGATGTAGTGCAATCCCATGTTGACTGCATCATCCACAGACCTGTTTGCTCTGTAGGCAAACTGCAGGGGGTCCAGTAAGGGTCCAGTGATGTCCTTCAGATAAGCCAAAACCAGTCTTTCAAATGATTTCATGGCCACAAACGTTAAAGCCACAGGTCTGTAGTCATTAAGTCCAGTAATTTTGGGTTTCTTTGGGACGGGGATGATGGTGGAGCGTTTGAAGTATGAAGGGACTTCATGCTTCAAACGCTCCAGTGATCTGTTGAAGATCTGTGTGAAGATGAGGGCCAGCTGGTCAGCGCAGGTTTTCAGACAGGCTGGTGTCACACCATCTGGGCCTGGTGCCTTCCTTCTCTTGTTCTTTCTGAAGACCTGACGCACATTATCTTCACTGATCTGCAATGCAGAAGGGGGGAGAGGGGGGTTGCAGGAGGTATGAATGGTGTTTTTTTCAAAACTGCAGTAAAACTCATTCAGATCGTCTGCCAGTTGTTGATTCTCCACAGTGCTGGGGTATGGTGTCTTGTAATTGGTGATGTCTTTCAGACCTTTCCACACTGAAGCAGGATCACTGGAAGAGAATTGGTTCCTTAGCTTTCCAGAATAATTCTTTGCCACTCTGATCTACTTTTCCAGTGTGTATTTGGCCCGTTTATACAAGAATCTGTCCCCATTACTGCAAGCATCTTCTTTGGCCTGACGGAGCTGTCTGAGTTTTGCAGTGAACCATGGTTTGTCATTGTTGTAGGTTAAATGAGACCTGGTAGGAATGCACATATCCTCACAGAAACTGATATATGATGTTACAGTCTCTGTGAGCTCGTCCAGATCGGTGGAAGCAGCTTCAAAAACAGTCCAATCAGTGAGGTGGAAACAGGCTTGTAAATCCCGCTCTGCTTCATTAGTCCATCTTTTTACAGACCTTAATACAGGTTTAGCTGATTTCAGTTTCTGCCTGTAGGTTGGTATGAGATGAACTAAACAGTGATCAGAGAGCCCCAAAGCTGCCCGTGGGACAGAATGATATGCATCCTTTATTGCTGTGTAACAGTGATCTAGTATATTACGGTCTCTGGTGGGACATGTGATGTGCTGTCTGTATTTTGGCAGTTCACCGGAGAGATTTGTTTTATTCTAAGTCCCCTAGAATGATTAAAACAGAGTCTGGGTGTTGTTGCTCAGTCTCTGTGATCAGATCAGCGAGTTTCTGTAAAGTCAGGCTCGCGTGCGCTTGCGGAGGAAACTCCCGCAGCGAATAGAACAGCTTACAGTTAATGAA
The DNA here is from genome assembly GCA_039654775.1 of Spinibarbus caldwelli. Classification (NCBI taxonomy): domain Eukaryota; kingdom Metazoa; phylum Chordata; class Actinopteri; order Cypriniformes; family Cyprinidae; genus Spinibarbus; species Spinibarbus caldwelli. The sequence goes on from CM077258.1 coordinate 10,027,221, forward strand.
CAGCGCTTCTAGATCGGGACAGCACATCTTCTTTAACACAGTTACATCTGTACACCACCTTTCACTGATGTAAAAGCATGTCCCTCCGCCGCGCGATTTCCCCGTTGAATCTACGTCGCGATCCGCTCTAGACATCTGAAAGCCCAGCAGATGTAGCGCGCTGTCTGGAATGGCATCACTCAGCCAGGTTTCAGTGAAACACAGAGCAGCAGAGTTTGAAAAATCCTTTGTCTGGGAGAGCAGAACTTCGTCCGTTTTGTTGAGTAGAGAGCGGAGATTCGCCAGATGGATGCTAGGCAGCGGCGTCCGAATTCCGCGCTGTCTGAGCTTCACGAGCGCGCTGGCTCGCTTCCCCCGTCTGCGCGTCCTGAAGTGTTTGACCAGCGCTGCAGCTCCGCCAACTACAACGTTCAGCAAAACGTCCGAATAATCGAAATCCGGTAAAAGATTTTGTGGTGTGTTCTGCCGAATATTCAGCAGTTCATCCCTGGTAAAACTGATCGTGTTTGAGAAACAAAACAAAAAAAAAAAAAAAAAAAAAAAAAAAAACAGGAAAAACTAACAAAAAAACAGTACAAACACTGGAGAGCTAAGCACTGTGGCTGCCATGTGCGGCGCCATCTTTATATTATATATATATATATATATATATATATATATATATATATCTATCCTAGGATGTACAAAACAAAACACTGCACCACCTTCTCATATTATTCAGTTTTACTGTACTGAGAGAGAAAACACTAGTTACACACACACACACACACACACACACACACACACCTCATTCCACTTCTGTGCAGCATCAAAACTGTTTTTATTTTTGTGCAGTTGCATTCATTTCAATCAGTTGGTGAACAATGGAGCAGATGCTGTTTGTATAGCAGATACAAACCCAATGATTAAGCTCCCAGAACATACACCCAAAACATTTCTCATCATAATCGCCTGACTCATTATACCATATTCATTAAATCTAAACGCCTCTGGATGTGATGGTCGATGAAAAGAAAAGAAACGAGTCAGTCATATAATGGTCTTGTGCATCATTTTTATGGAGACAAAAAAACACTGTGAATAAGACAGGTGATCCTTAATTGTCCATAGAGTAAATGACATGTCGGAAACGTTCAAGTTTTGATCACATTCCTCGCAAAAGCCCTGAGAGTTTGTAATCATAACACAGTTTAATTGATTATGCCATCATTGTGTTTTGCTTAGAATAGTTTGCATGTCTTCGCTGAACGGTTGGGAAGCAGAAAATAAATTACATTACAGATCAAACAGTGCCTTTTACCTGATTTGTTCTCTCTCACTCAGTGTCTTTTTTTTCTGTGAAAATGTTTACTACAGCTTTGAAGCTCAGTATTTCTAACTATTGTGCCATCTTCATTCAAAGTGAGATCTGCTCATACACAGCAATTCATAATTCACAAGGTCTCAACTCTCAAAAACAGGTTTTCAGGTTTCTTTTGAAAAACACCGATCATAATTCATAAGGGACCAACCTAGTTAACATCACTATCTAGTTTTCTTTCAGCTGATTTAGATTTTTCAATGCATGTCCTGTCATAAGCACAAGCGTTTGTTCATTAGAAATGGACACGACTACAAATTAAAAAAAATCTGCCTTTTAGGGCAGCATTTCACAAACAACAGCAGACAGTTGGAGCAAGTGATTGAAAGTATATGGACAAGCCACATGGGAGAGAGAAAAAGAATAACTCTAGAAGTAAAAACAATCACTGTGGAGATAAGCAAACTTTTATTAAAAAGGAAATTTTTGATAGGAAAATACGAAGAGAGAGCAACACATTCTGACCTCTACACCACCCAAGCCCTCACAGACTGGGTGTGCAATTAGTTTAGGGAGGTTATAAAAAAAAAAAAAAGAGAGAGAGAGAGAGAGATAGAGAGGGAGAGACGGAGATTACTTGGCTTGTGGAAGTAAAACGACCACACATGAAGAGAAGGATATATCATGAAGAGAAGGATACATCATGCACAGAAAAAGATCTGCACTGCTCTGTTAGGTCAGGAACAGGGAATCATTATATCAGTAGGCCTATAGCGGTAAATAGTATTTAAAGGTAAAAGGCAGTTTTAATATTACCCCAGGGATGATATTTAATAAAAAATTTACTTTATTTTGGTAAATATTTATTGTATACTATATGAAGATCACAAAATATTCTTGATATTTTTTTTTTTTTTTGCCATGCTGTTACCAAATGTTTCAATTTTCCAAAATGTTTCAAATGTTTTATAATTTCAGATTCAAATTATGCTTTACCCTTGTCCCAGACCCAGAATTTCATTCTCAAAATACCATCAGAAATAAATACATTAAAATGGAAGAATCAAAACAAACAGTAAATTAATCATTTTCAAAAAAACTTTACACAAATTACAACTGTCACTTTTTCCATCGTTCTACCATGTCGATATAAACATTTGACCAACACTTTGCTTTTTTCAAAAACTTTGTTGCCAAGTTGACAACAACAGTGTCAGTGAAGAGCATGCTTGAGACAAAATATGTGATGTGTGAAGAAGCACACATTTTTATTGTGTAATTTCCAATCAAGCTGTAAATTTGTCAAATTATGAAAGAAAGAAAGAAAGAAAGAAAGAAAGAAAGAAAGAAAAGAAAGAAAGAATTGTTTTTAAGACACATACAATACTAGCAATAACATTACTAAGATGAATGAGACTGCAAATAAATAAATAAAAGCCCATATATGAAGAAACACTATTAAATTTAACTGAACTGATTGAGATTGAAAATTCTAATAACTGCACCCACACAGCATGCAGCCTAAAGTCCATCTGGGAATTTCCAAGTACTCCTCATCCTTGGGATAACACTAACAGAACTGGCAACAACACTAAAAATACCCTCCACAAGAGTAAACATCCCATTGTGACACTAACACCACTGTGAATATGTGCTCACAGTGTGATAATGAGTTCCGTCTCCACCATCGACTGCAAGCTCTGCTAAACTAAAGCAATCAAGACCCATAAGAGAATTATGAGTACTCGTTGAAAAGTCAGTGGAGGAGAACGTACATTTCAACAGTATAAAACGTCATCAGCAATGCAACTAAGAAATATTTTCCATCATTAAAACTGATCCACACATTGTACCATCAATAATATGAAAGTGTGACACTCATCATGTGGCAACGTAGCCACTGGAATCTCGCAATTCCTCCGACACGTCATCCCATGTTGATCCAATGCAGATGATTGTCCCACACATGTGTTTCTCATCCTGCCTGATTCACAGCTCCTCCTGTCCCTCTTCCCTCTGCCCATTCATCTCAGCATCTTATTCTTTATGGGAAGCATTCAGTAATGAAAATATAATGATGTCTGTCATCGGAGAACATCGTATTTCACTCATCATGAGGCCTTGGCACGTGGCCGGCCACGCAGTAATGGCTCTAAATAGCAGAGATTGACAGAGCTTGACGCTTTTGTTTGATAGCCCCCATCTCAGCCCGAGCGAGTGATACAGGATTCATTTGATGGACCGGTTACCAGCTCTGACTCATGCTTGAAAACGTAATAGTACAACACGCCTCATCGTGTACTCTGGTGCACATTAGGAACACAATGTACACTAGCACACAGTTAACTCTGATGAATTAAATATGGTAATAATCATAGATTCTATGCATATTAGACAAACTGGAATAACTTTAAATGGAGTAAACAAACTATAAAGTTTTAGCAGGGTTTTAGCAGAAATAAGAAGAAGAAGAATAATGCCTAGATATTCTTTTTGATCATAAAAAAAAAAATAGTTTTATTATTAATGTTTTTTTTATAAATTTTTACAGTTTAATAAATATAACAATGACAATGATGTAAATGATAAATGAAAATTACTGAAAACTTTGGTAAGAAAGAAAGAAAGAAAGAAAGAAAGAAAGAAAGAAAAAGAATTCACACTTTAAGCTTTTTTCCATTTTAAAATTATACTACTACTACTACTACTACTACTACTACTACTACTACTACTACTACTACTAATAATAATAATAATAATAATAATAATAATAATAATAGCTTCTTGAGAAATTCATCTTCGCCATTACAGGGGAAAAAAATTAAAAGTAAATTAAAATAGAAAATTTGTTTTTTTTACTTGTTTAGATTAAAAAAAATGCAACCTTAGTGAAGATAAGACTCTTCTTAGAAAAAAACATTTAAAAAAAAAAAGTTTTTGGGCTTCTTAAGTTCAAGTCCCAGCTCATGGACCTTTCCCGATCCCGTCCCCTCTCTCTCTCTCTCTCTCTCTCTCACACACTTCACTTCACTTCACTTCCTGTCTAAAAATACTGCCCTATCCCAATAAAGGCAAAAGATAAATTTAATATATATATATATATATATATATATACACACACACACACACAGTGTATATATACACACTATGGGCCAGTTTTACTAACAGCTTGCGCCAGCGCAAACTATCTTTTGGTGTTAAAATAGTACTGTCAGGTTTTACTAAAGATGCGCAGTGACGAATTAGAACTGAAAAGGCGTGGACACAGTCATTTTTGCACCTGACATTATTGAATATGCTTTTGTAGAAGTTTCCCTTTCAGATGCAAAAGTTATGGGAGGAGAATATGCAAATGAATCACGCAACGTGTTTTACTAACATTTGCGCTCATCAAATTACTGGCATTTGTGGCATTATTTAATGTCCAAAAAAAGCATGTCTTAAACTATTTTGCACTTGAAATGGCTGCAATTATTGTTGCAAGGAGAAGGCACCGCAGAGAACAGAAAGCGCATGGTAGAAGGGAGAGGATTTTTTCCACATGTATTAAATTTATTTTGAATGCCAGAAGAAAACATTATCCCAACATATTGTTTGCCAAGCCAGGTTATTTTTAATTTGGTTCAGGAAATAAAAGACAACTTTGAACCCTCAACTTGGAGTCACGCAATACCAGCTCTATCAAAACTTCTAGCAAACCTTCATTTTTTGGCCTCCGGTTCTTTTCAACATACTGTGGCTTCTTTATTTCTTTATTCGCGACTACGCTAATTTGTGCTGCGCTTGTTATATTGTGTTGGTCGATATGTAAATGAGATGTTGCATCTGTGTTCTTTAATTTTCGCATTATTAGTAAATCACCTGAAGAAATTTCCCCTCCCATCGGCGCTGTTTTAGAATTGCATTCTCACACTAATTTGCCCTGTTTAGTAAAACTGGCCCTCAATATGTTACTGACCCTAAACCTTGAAACATGTATAAATGCACAAAGCAAGGTTCATTAAGAAATGGTTTAATGAGTCTGGCATGAAAAGAAGTTGGCCGAACACTCCACTGAACACCTTTGCGATGAATCAGAAAGCCAACAGCAAGCCAGATCCAATCACCCAAGATCAGTGCCTGACCTCATTTACACTTGGGTGTCTGAATGGGAGCAAATCTCCCCTGGTTCCAACATATAAGAGAAAGCCTCCTCAGAAGACAAGAAGCAGTTTTAGAAACAAAGAAAGGAACCAGCCTATATGGTTTCAACATTAGATGTTCAAGTAAGGTATTACATACCTTACCACCGGCAGCACACAGTACAAAAGTATAAACTTTTAATAACTATGACTCAGGAGGAACAGTTCTGATGACAACCCTAGTGAGAAAAGCTGACACAGAGAGAGGAGGAGAAAATATAATCCAAAGAGGATAAACTTCGGGCCGTTCTCATTCCCTCTGCATTCTAAACGCCTGGAATGAAGTGGCTGGACTGTTTGATTTTGTGCTGCTGGTAATTACACTCATGATAGGTGGCAGCTGAAATGTTAATTGTGTTCAGGCTTTACAACCACAACACAGTGTGGCCTGATGAAAAGCAGCCGTCTGCTACCTTGATCAACGAACCCCATTAACACTGCTGTAAAATCTGACCACGTAAAGACAGTTCCTTTAAGACTTTTGCTGATACGAACCCAGTCAGATCAGACTGTACGATATTCATGAACTTCAGTCATGACTGACATTGAATGGGAGATCACTTGAGTCGTGTTCTGAAATTGAAAACAGTCCCACACAAGAAAGAAGTGTCAAAGAGTCAGAAATCTGTCGTGGCTTAAAGGCCCGTTCACATCAATCACGATAACAATAAAGATAACGTTAAAGATATAGTTCTGAAAATCGTTCTCAATATTAAAGAATAGCAGCGTCCACACCACAGCGATAACCATAACGATAAAGGCACAGAGAAACAATATCGTTGGAATCACTTTCAGAACGATTTTTTTCAGCTGTTGAACGATACAAACATTGACAGGCAATCAGAATCAATCCTACTATAATGAGCTCAAGAATTTAAAGCGGCAGACAAGCATGCGCTTACAGATGATATTGTTCACTGGTGTGGATGCTAATATCATTATCTTTATAGCTATCTTTAAAGTTATCATTCTTGGTGTGAACGCGGCTTTACGAAAGTGATCAAAAGATTGCAGATTTTACCCTACAAGGAATTATAGTAAATCTATGGGCCATATCATACATCTGGTGCAATGCAGCGCCAGGCGCAACACAAGTATTTATTGCTAGTTTCGGCCTGACACAGTTATCATTTTCACGTCCTGCGCCACGTTGTTTAAATAGCAAATGCATTTGCGCGCTCATGGGCGTGCTGGTCTGAAAACGAGGTGTGTTCAGGCGCATTGTTGGCGCGTTGCAATTTTTAGGCAACTGAAATAGACTGTGCCATTGACCAACTAAAACCTGGTCTAAAGTCAATGGTGCAGTTTTTTTTGTTTGTTTGTTTGTTTTTTTTGTTATTTAAAGAGCGCATTAGTAATATGCACCTATAGGCGGGTCCACAACACACATACACTTTGCTTATTACACACATAGGGATGCGCAGGAACACACAAACATGCCAAATATTTAAAAAATTAAAGGATTACAAAGTAAAAGATTATTGTGTAGGCTACATATATATATATATATATATATATATATATATATATATATTATATAAATGCCTATAATGGATAGTCATTGCATGTATCAGAATTAGCCTACCTATTTGCTCGTGCACGAGCAGATGTGTTTCCTCTCTGGAGACGCATTCAGTCTTTGTGCTTGCAAAATCCGCCGTGTAAATAGCGAATCCACCATGGCACAAACGCAACTGGTTCTTAAAGGGAATGGGAGATGAGACTCTGATTGGTTTATTGCACATTATGCCCAAAACACACCCATTACTAATTAAGAGAATAGGGACAACCCTTTTAGACCATGTGCCGACCGTTTTTCCTGTCATTAAACAAGCAAAAGAGGATTCGGACATGCCCTAACTGCACCTGCCCCTTGTGCTTTAGACCATGCGCTTAGATTGTTAAAATAGGGCTCTACGATTCCCAAAATTAAACTCAAATGGAAAAACAGTGGACCAGTTTTTATGGAAGAGGTTCTCAACTCACATAGAAACAGTATAGTACATTCAGAATAACACTGTATGTGACTGTGGCATAAGGAAGAATAATTTTTGGCATCGCTCTCATTGGCATGCATGAGCAACATTGTAAGAATCAAATCTAATTAACAGTCTGTTGTTTGCTGTGAACATGAAAACCATACTGGTGTTTCTGCACTACAGTACTCCATCAGGATGTGATGAATTTCCGGCTGAGATAAAAGCCAATGGAGAGCATGGGATCAGGTTCTTGTATGGATTTCTGATAACTATTCAGAGGCAAAGTGTTTGTAAGACCTACTTAAGTTCTACCATAGGGA